>JAJEKV010000182.1:0-127169 GCA_021234155.1 Isoetes taiwanensis
AACCTTTACCAAAATAACTCAATATCCTAATAAGACTACTTTAACCAATCTAACCAGTGAGCTAATGTGATTATTTTTTATCTTAAATCTATGTTTTTTTTTTTTATGATAACCCATTGAATTGTTTTAAGGATATGGTCTATGGTTTCAAGAATTATATCTATATCAAATCCCCCTGGACCCCCCTGTTATTTTGCTACATATTCTAAACGAGGTGCACCCTGGACTACCACAGTCGTCGGATCTGTCAATCCTATGGCCCAGACTGTATGTTGGAGCCTCTGGACACCTCTCGTTTCGATTAGATTGGGGACGCCTATGATTTTAAGATGTCGAATACGAGTTTGCCTAAGGTTTTGATGGTATATCGAGCCTCTATCGTTTTAAGCAAGCTTTTAGAATATGAAATCTGAGGATTGAACCTTTACCAAAATAACTCAATATCCTAATAAGACTACTTTAACCAATCTAACCAGTGAGCTAATGTGATTATTTTTTATCTTAAATCTATGTTTTTTTTTTTTATGATAACCCATTGAATTGTTTTAAGGATATGGTCTATGGTTTCAAGAATTATATCTATATCAAATCCCCCTGGACCCCCTGTTATTTTGCTACATATTCTAAACGAGGTGCACCCTGGACTACCACAGTCGTCGGATCTGTCAATCCTATGGCCCAGTCTGTATGTTGGAGCCTCTGGACACCTCTCGTTTCGATTAGATTAGGGGCCCTATGATTTTAAGATGTCGAATCTGAGTTTGCCTAAGGTTTTGATGGTATATCCCGAGCCTCTATCGTTTTTAAGCTTAAGCTTTTAGAATATGAAATACGAGGATTCGAACCTTTACCAAAATAACTCAATATCCTAATAAGACTACTTTAACCAATCTAACCAGTGAGCTAATGTGATTATTTTTTATCTTAAATCTATGTTTTTTTTTTTTATGATAACCCATTGAATTGTTTTAAGGATATGGTCTATGGTTTCAAGAATTATATCTATATCAAATCCCCCCGGAACCCCTGTTATTTTGCTACATATTCTAAAACGAGGTGCACCACGGACTACTACCACGATTAAATCGTCGGATCATCAATCCTATGGCCCGGCGTATGTTGGAGCCTCTGGACACCTCTCGTTTCGATTAGATTGGGGGCGCCTATGATTTTAAGATGTCGAATCTGAGTTTTACTAAGGTTTTGATGGTATATCGAGCCTCTATCGTTTTAAACAAAGCTTTTAGAATATGAAATCTGAGGATTGAACCTTTACCAAAATAACTCAATATCCTAATAAGACTACTTTAACCAATCTAACCAGTGAGCTAATGTGATTATTTTTTATCTTAAATCTATGTTTTTTTTTTTATGATAACCCATTGAATTGTTTTAAGGATATGGTCTATGGTTTCAAGAATTATATCTATATCAAATCCCCACGAACCCCTTTATTTTGCTACATATTCTAAACGAGGTGCACCCTGGACTACCACAGTCGTCGGATCTGTCAATCCTATGGCCCAGACTATATGTTGGAGCCTCTGGACACCTCTCGTTTCGATTAGATTGGGGACGCCTATGATTTTAAGATGTCGAATACGAGTTTGCCTAAGGTTTTGATGGTATATCGAGCCTCTATCGTTTTAAGCAAAGCTTTTAGAATATGAAATACGAGGATTCGAACCTTTACCAAAATAACTCAATATCCTAATAAGACTACTTTAACCAATCTAACCAGTGAGCTAATGTGATTATTTTTTATCTTAAATCTATGTTTTTTTTTTAATGATAACCCATTGAATTGTTTTAAGGATATGGTCTATGGTTTCAAGAATTATATCTATATCAAATCCCCCTGGAACCCCCTGTTATTTTGCTACATATTCCATGCCAAGTTCTAGAACAATCCTACTGTATCAACACAATTTTGCTACACTAGAAAACCCCAGGTGTAAGGCTTGATCCCCACCTGGAATCCCGCTTGCTTCTTCTACGCTCCAACACACTCCCAGAGCTCTGCACGCGATTCGCTCCTTCAGCAATCCCTCTGCAATCTATCTTTTTCCAAATGCTTTTCTCTGTACTTATATTTATTTTTGGCCACCAGTAAGTATTCTGTCCGTATAATTTCTACATATACGACGTATTAATTCTGCATGTGTAATATTTTAATTATTATCCCCTTTTGCATCTTTTAATAAAATAATTCCACAATGTACCTCAATATCCTAGGTCCGTTACAGTCTCTCCTCCAAAAATTCAACCCATGTCCTCATGGGCGCATCTCCGGAAACTCACGAAGAATCCAATTGGCATCTTCCCATGTGGCATCTTCTTCAGGACAACCCGCCCATTGAACCAAAAATCTACGTATTGTTCGCCTCCTTAAGCGACGGGTTTCCTCTCGCGAGAATACGTTACGTGTCTGGGGTACGAGAAAGTTCTCCTTGCTTACCAAATCATCGTCCCCAACATATGGGATGCGTTCCAAAATTTCATACGGACCCGCATACCTAGGGGCCCATTTACCCCGCACTTTTAAATGCCAATGAGCTCGCTTGGGATTAATCCTCAAGAACACATAATCTCCTTTTTGAAATTCAAGTGGTCTCACGTCTCTTATTTGCATCTTTATTACGTCTATTTTGTGCCACAACCAAATTTTGTCGAAGTCTCCTTAGGCGAGCTTCCATGTCCTCCGCTACTTCATTAGGCTTTGCTTCAACATTGCATTGGGGATCTCTCCAGTTAAGAGGACAACGACACTCCTTACCATACATTGCCTCAAAAGGACTCATTTTGATGGAATCTTGATAAGTGTTGTTGTATGCAAACTCAGCCAAATACAAATAGGAATCCCATACCTTTGGTTGAATAGGCACATACATCCTGAGCATATCCTCCAAGACTTGATTAACTCGCTCCACTTGACCATCGGCTTGAGGACGATAAGATGTACTGGCATATAACTTAGTCCCAATATTTTGAAACAGCCCTTGCCAAAATTGGCTCATAAACTTTGTATCCCGATCTGATGAAATAGTATCGGCATCCCATGCAACCTAAAAATCTCCTTAACAAATAACTTAGCAATATCCATTGCCGTAGCGATGAGTCTTCGTAGGCATAAAATGGGCCTGCTTGGTTAGTCGATCAACCACAACATAAATTGCATCATAACCTGAACATGTCCGGGGAAGCTCAACAATGAAGTCCATGGAAATACTCTCCCACTTAGAAGATGGAATTACTAAAGGTTGTAATTCTCCAGGCTCTTTAAACCTTGATGCTTTTACCTTCCTCGACAAGATAAACACCTAGCCACGTGCTCCTTAACCATCTTCTTACGTCCGGGGCCAAAGAAATTAAAGCATTTTCCTCAAAGTTTTGTGTGTACCCCTGGGTGGCCCGCCAAAGGACTATCATGTGCTTCATATAGCAACCTCAATCTCAACTCCTGATCATTAGGAATACATATACGGCCATTATAAAACAAAACTCCTTTAGACAATGCATACCTCGGAAAATCTTGAGGGTTCTCCAACACAGGTGCAAAATTTGGATCATTCCTCAACTTGCTAAGAATATCTGCATCCCATTGTCCTTGTAACACACTAATAGAGGTTAAAAATGACCTTCTAGACAAAGCATCAGCAATCACATTTTCTTTTGCAGGTTGATATTCAATTTCAAAATCATACTCTTCTCTTAGTTGCATCCACCTCCTTTGCCTATTATTTAAATATGGCTGTTTTGCAAAATACTTCAAATTTTGGTGGTCAGTCTTCAAAAAGAAACGACGACCCAATAAATAATGTCTCCATACCCTCAAGGCATGGATAATGGCCAACATTTCCGGATCATGCCTTTGGGTAATTTTGTTGAGCGGGGAGACAACTTACGAGATATATAAGCACAAACTTCGGCCATCCTGCGGCAAGACTCCTCCTGACTTTTCCGAAAGCATCGGTGACTACATGGAAGGGTATATTCATGTCTGGAATCCTTAAAATTGGTGCACTAATCAAAACATCCTTTAACTTTTGGAAACTTTCCTGACAACTATCAGTCCAATGCAAATCATTCTTCTTACCCAACAAAGAAGTCAAAGGAGCGACAATCTTTGCAAATTTAGGAACAAATTTGCGATAATACCCCGCTAACCCCAAAATGATCTTACCTCCTTAGCCGTCTTTGGTGTGGGCCAATCCCTAAGCGCCTCAATCTTAGAAGGATCGGCTCTAATCCTTTTTACGAAATTACATGCCCAAGATATACCAATCTAGTTTGTGCAAAAGAACACTTAGATAACTTACCATACAACTTTTCTCATCGCCAAAATAGCTAGTGTAATGCGCTTTACATGTTCCACATGCTCCTCTAATGTCCTGGAATATACCAAAATATCATCAAAGAAAACCAATATAAACTTATCCAGGAAAGATCAGAATATCTCATTCATGAGACGCATAAAAGTGGCAGGAGCATTTGTCAACCCAAACGGCATTACACAAACGCGTAGTGCCCGTGGCGCGTCACCGGCGCGATCTTATAAATATCGTATCCTTGATCCGGATCGATGATATCGGATCGTAAATCAATTTTGTGAAGTATTTAGCTTGTCCCAACCGATCAAATAATTCATCAACCCTAGGCAATGCATATCTATTCTTCAACATGTAATCACGGTTAAGCATCGCGGTAGTCAATACATAACCTTAAAGTCCCATCTTTCTTTTTACAAACAAAATCTGGCGCACCAAATGGAGAAACACTCGGCCGTATAAACCCTTGTTCCAATAATTCCGCTAACTGTTTCTTCAATTCGGCCATCTCTAATGCATGAAATCTATATGGTGGCCTTGATGTGGGTTCAGCCCCAGGAACAAGTTCTATCTCATGATCTACCATTCTATGTGGAGGCAATTCTGTTAATTCTTTAGGAAACACATCAGAGAACTCATCCAATACTTTCTGGATCTCAGGGGCAATAGGTTGTTCCTGTAACTCTGCAGTACCCAATAATGAATCTAACAACAATGCACATCCCATTCTTATGCAACCGTTCTTAATCTGTTTCTTAAAACTTTTTCGGGACAAAGGTGTAACCACTAATGACGAAGGCAATCCTTCCAGCACATACTTATCTCCATTAGGACTTTGACATGTAACTGTTTGCTCTCCGCAATCAATGCAAGCTTTATGTGGCCTCAACCATGACATTCCTAAAATAGCATCATACTTCCCTAGGCTCAATACTTCAAAACTAGTTTGGGACTCAAAATCTCCTACTTGGAATTCAAGATTGTCTACCTTAGCATAAGAAGTCTTAATTTTACCATCATCCAACTCCACATATCTAGGGTCCCGGCTAATCATATTCAAATCTAGTTTCTTCGCCAGCCTTGGGGAAATAAAACAATGTGTACTACCACAATCAATAAGAAAGAGAACAGGAACTCCATGAATAATACTTTTAGTGTCCTTCAGCACCTTCTCCACTTATTTATCAACGGCTGTCTTTTGTTGCGACGCACTCTGCTGCAACACTTGCTGGATAGCCTGCAAGATATCGGCTATATCAGAGGTTCCACTAGGCCCAGCTCCTCCTGGGGATCCTCCTGGGAACTCATCTCTACAAGAATCTGGAACCATATCAAATATCATCAATAATCAAAAATCTTATAATCCACTAATCAGAAGCTTGCTCTGATACCAACTGTGACGGGCCTGGCCAGTTAGCCTCTCGGTAACTGGAGATCTGTGACGCTCCCTGCTAAACATACGGCACCCGGCCGTACACTCGGCAGGAAATCCCCCGTCTGGCTCATCAACCGCACAGGCCCTCCGTCTATCCCGCACTCTGGAATCCTCCGTAGTGCGGGAAGGGGACACGAAGGTGTCTTGCGCGCCCTTCCCCTATGGGCTCCTATCACAACGGAAGCATAACATGTCAGAACTAGCAATACAATACAACATGCTACCTCGAGGGGTAGCTCAATCGCATATCCATAGATGCAAAGAACATAATCATATGCCATAAAACATGAGAGATCCTACCCGTGGCTCCAGACCACGAAAAGGAAGTCGGCCCGACCGGATAGGCCTCAAGATAGAGCAGACCGAATCATAACAATGGCGGGGCTGGCATAAGACAATGGCTAGGGTTGACCACTCCATCCGCCCCTCCTGTGCATACTTTGCAGATGGGCTAGATCAAGCTGTGGCATGACTCTAACCTTCCGGATACGCAATCCCATGGCATCACCCATCGGGACTACTCGGGTTGCATCTCCCCGTCCGGCGAGGTAGGAAGGGTTGCATCTCCCCTTCCCGGGGTCTAGAGGCTCCACGGGCGGCTAGAGAATCGTGGCGGCACCACGATTAGCACCCGACCCGAACCCCCAAAACAAGAGCCAAGGCGGCACTTGCAACTCTTGAGAGGCGGGGCAACACCATTGCCCCCGGGAGGTGTCGGACCCATGCTCGGCCCCACCGCAGTGACCCACCATAAGCCTAGCCCACTATGGGGTCCCCGAAGCCCCCACTTTCGGCGGGGATCCACCCTCCATCTTGCCTCTAGCCCCGTTGTGTAGTGCTGAGTCACATCATAGCTTCCATAGCCCAGTGGGTTCCTATGCACAGGCCGCAACTAGTAGGAACTAAGGGATCTACACTAGGAGCATACTACATATGGCCCTAGGTCTCTACCCCCCTTCCCAACACAAGAGGAACAACATGATCAACCATCATCACATAAACATCCTGAACAATACCATATGAACATCTTAACCTAATCATACATATCTAACTATCAGTTAGGGTTCCTTGATTAGGGTTCAAGATGTTCAACAATGGATTCTAGGGTGGCTCTACTCTAGACACAAAATACTAGCCCACCTGGAATGCTAACTTCCAGATGAACTAACATGAACTCTACTCAACCTACCTCCTCCAGAAGTGCTTCCTCCCATCCCTGGCGTCTCCATGCTCCTTGACGAGGTTCGAAGCCTTGCTCCCTCAACGATCATACACACCCTCCAGGGGCTGCTGCTCCAGGCTAGACTATGACGAACGGTGCTCGAAACGGGGTTTCGGGCACGTGGATGAGAGCTCAGGTGCTAGGTCAGGGAAAAAGGTCTAGGGTTAGGGTTAGAGCTAATATAGGTGTGGGTCCACGTGGGATGCCACGTGGCACCACTAGGATGAGGCCGTGTGGCGGTTGCTCCAATAGGATAAGGCCATGTGGAAATGGGCCTTATCCTAAGGTTATCTAAGTTAAACAATTAACTTAGATGTGCACCCCTTGCCACTTATCCAAGGCATACAAGGCTACCTAGGTAGGCTTGTATGGTGACGGGTCCAGGAATATACGTATTTATGGCGTATCTTCCCTTGGAAAGTCACAAGATCCCATCAATCTCTATCGTTGTATCTATTTACTCTTGGAACTCGGGAATTTACATATGCATACTTAGATAAAGAATTTAATCTTTATACTTGCTCTAAGGTCCCAAATAAAATTATTCTTGCCATTACTCAGCAAAAACTTCACACAACACCCAAAGCTTTAAAATAATGTTAACTTCAAGCCCATATATAATAATAATGATGGCAATATTAATCAAATATATTGTCTAGCAATCCACACACTCCTACTCTCGCCTTTTCGAAGCTTGGCTACTCTCCGGAGCATCTCGCACCTCTGCTTACACCATTAACCACGGGGTTAGTCACACGGACTAAGTGGGGATCGGGGATTTAGGTCATATCTAGCATTAATAATCACAAAGCATTAACTTAGAACAATATTAGTCTTACCGTAACCTCGCCCCTGCAATCTAAGTTATTAGTCCAACAAGCATAACCATTGCAACTTGATTCCAACATTAAAAAACACATATACAATAGCCAAGCAACCATAGCATCAACATAGCAACCAATATTCCTGCAGGTGCGGCGGGTCAACTTTCGGTGATCGGGCCCGGTGACATAGAGGCGGGGTAACCACGTGTGTACACACCCATCCACGCCTGCGTCCGGCATTGGAGGACCCACTTATTTGCATGCATGGCGTTGTACCATCCGGTACAAACGCCCGATGTTCAAATATTACCATTTGCATAGCACTGTGCAAAACCGTGAGTCTAGACCATCGCATCTAGACTCCGGCCCCAGAGGTCTATATCAAAGAATTTCACCAATGACAATTACATACAATTCACCATCATGCCCATGCCTTAACATACTCAACATCAAATAATTCCATAATTCACACTTTATGTAACATGAAAAATGTCCAACCATAGCCTTAATAATGCAAAATGCAACCATCACTATTAAATTACAATAAACGTCTACATCTTTCAAAATTCACTAACAATAAGGTTACTAGAGACTTTAATAATATTAATCTATAGCATTCTAACCCCTATGCCTTGTATTTTCTGTTCCCACTTCAATTTAGCTAATTCCAAGGTTTTAATAGATAACTAGCTAACTTTCTAAACTACCCATATCATAATCATAAACAACTTATAATCATTAACATAACCCTCCGTAACTTAGGCCTTAATCTTCCATAAATTTCAAGCCCAACTCTTGCTCCAAACCACCCTTAATATTTTAACTTTAGCCTTATCTTTAACTTTAATATATTACTTCCTTACTAACAATTAACTAAATTGTTAAACATTTTTATTATCTAACCTAACCCTAACTGCGTTACAGGTCACGATTCCGGCCTGCAGCTTCCGGATATGGCCTCTAGGCCCTCGAATCCATCCCAAGAAGTCTTGCCCTCTTCTGATTTTGTTGCCAAAGGGGTTTCTTAGCAATTTCGGCCAGTTTCTGGCCCTATTCCGGCAGTTCTGAATCCATTTCTCAGCACCAAGATCATGATTTTGACAGCCAGATTCTAATCCAAATCTTCCTAATTCTGTATTATTTCTCCATTTCGATCTTCCTAAGGCCAAAATCGGCCCATTTCAGAGTGATCCACATGCTTTTGCAGCATGCCAAATCGGCAAGATCACGCAGTTATTCCAGCAGCATTCAAGAAAAATACTGCAGTCTTTGCCAGTTCTGAACTCATCACTTCAATTCTAATCTATTTTCATGTAACTTTTCATGCTTTCTGATCATTACAATTCATCAAGTTCATGCTATGCAAACAGCAGCATGCAAGAGAAACTTTTACAGTTTTAACTGATTTTTGGCACGCTTTTATCTTAATCCAGCCCTCAGGTTCTAATCTGCTATTCCAATCACTTCTGGCATGGTTTAAATGATAACTCCCTAGAAATCATTAGATCTATAATGCTTTTGCAAGCTTTTTATATGCGATCATTAAATACTTAACGCACTGACAATTACTCTAATCCATGCCAAGTTCTAGAACAATCCTACTGTATCAACACAATTTTGCTACACTAGAAAACCCCAGGTGTAAGGCTTGATCCCCACCTGGAATCCCGCTTGCTTCTTCTACGCTCCAACACGCTCCCAGAGCTCTGCACGCGATTCGCTCCTTCAGCAATCCCTCTGCAATCTATCTTTTTCCAAATGCTTTTCTCTGTACTTATATTTATTTTTGGCCACCCGGTAAGTATATTACGTCCAGTATAATTTCTACATATCGACGTATTAATTCTGCATGTGTAATATTTTAATTATTATCCCCTTTTGCATCTTTTAATAAAATAATTCCACAATGTACCTCAATATCCTAGGTCCGTTACAGCTCCTCCATGCTCTTTAAGCCTCTTAACGTCTCCTACTCTTCCCTTTGCTCCACAGTGCGCTCCTATCACTTTTTGCTCGGATCTCACAAAGCGTGCTTCGGTGATTGGATTAAAAGCGAATATGACATCTGGTGTGCATATGCTCGTGTTCTGCTATAGTGTCCCTTATGATGGAGAATAACAAAAGAGGCGTGTGCGAGTATATGAAAGAGTTGCGGGGTCTTGAAGATCGAATGGATGTTCAAGCGCCTCCCGATAGCGTGTTCTATAAAGCGGGTGTGTTCTAAGCGCCTTCACTCAAGCTGGTGTCTCGGTTGTGGAGATAGATCGTAGCATCCACTTGCAAAGTCTACACAATCTAATGTCCCATGCGGTGGTGTGTCATTTCAATGGTCTGGGATTTTGGTTGAAGCAACATCTACAAAAGTTGGAATTACCTCCGCATGAGTCCTTGAAAGTTTTAGATAGGCAAAACAATTATTTCTTAGCGATGTTGGGTAAGCCTATTGCTGTTGATAAACTAGTCGAGCATGGAGTGGATCCTTTGTGGGGGCATTATCTCTTGTATCAGGTATACACCCCTGGATTTCTTCCTAATAAGTCTGATGCACGTCGTATGCCCTGCTGGTTTGCATTGGAGGACTTCCCAATTAAGTTGCGGGTTCCAGACTTCTTGCTCTCCATTGCCAATGGATTAGGGTTGCATCTTGCTCATTCTATTGCCAATGGTCCTCGTATTTGTGTTTTCCTTCCTGCTGAGGCTTCCCTCCAAAAGTCTGTGGTTGTTAAAAGTGGTCCATTCTTTTTTTAATACAAATTATCTTTGACGGCCTAGAGCTTGCCAATATGTTTCCTGATGTTGAGGCCTTCTCTACCTATCGTGTGCAGAGACCCTCCATTCTCGTCCCTCCTCCTGCTTCTAACTCCCCTACTTCTACTTCCCCTGCTGCCATCCCTACTCCAACCGTGTCGTCACCCCTTCTTCGTCTTCTGCCCTAGCCATTGGCACACTCCCCGTAGCCCATAATTGTCTTTCTTATATTATGACCAGCAAGAGAGGGTGGACATGGTTGCATGCAAGCAAGAGCGCATTGAAGAAGAATGGTCCATTGCTCGCATGAAAAAACTGCTCGGAGGAGGAATAGCTTTGCACTGCAGCCCTCTGCATCTGCTTCTCCTAACCCTGTTGAACCACCACTCCTCACCATTGTTACTACACGTCCAATAGCATCGCAGCCACATTGGGCTGATCAAGTGGATATTGAGTCTCATATACATGTTGATATGGACTTAGAGCATCTTCCACATCCACCTGATCAATGAAGTTAATCTCCTGGAATGTGCGGGGGGTTGCCTCCTCCCCTACTAAACGGAGCAGGTTGTCCATGGCCCTGGCTAGGTGGGACTCAGACTTCATATGTTTGCAAGAGCATAAATGCAAGAAAGAGGATGCCTACAAAGTTGATCACGATAGTCAATAAAGGCGGTACAATGTTCTTGTGGTAGCCTCGGACTTCGTCAAAGGCTGGTGTCCTTTATGATAAGGGGCAAGAATGGGGATTGGTTAATGTGTATGCAATTGACCACGCCATAGAGGCGGTGTTGGGCTTCTTTGCGATCCAAATTACTGAGGTTAGGCTCCCTGTTGCATGGATCATGGCGGGTGATTTTAGCATGGTTGAGCTTGAGCAAGACAAATGTGGCGAGGTCGCGAGAGATAGTCAGGGGGCTTTGAATGGGAGCAATGGCACTTGCTTAATGCAACATTGTGGCTTCATAAAAAGCTAACGGTCCCTCAAGTTTTACTTGGTGTAATGGCTAGTGGGGTGGTGGTAGAGCATATGCAAGACATGATAGAGGCTACTATAATGCTTTAGTAGCAACCACATTTACTGCTTTTCATCGTGATGGCATATTGAATCTTGCAATTTAGACCATAATCCACGATATTTCTCTTGTTCTCATATTGTGGCATCTTTGTATCTAAGACATATTTCAAGCTGAATATATTTTTCTTGAAGGATGAAGAATTTCTGGCAGGATGTAGACAGGCGTGGTTCACTTCTTTCTCTCGGCACAAGGGCATGGTATTGTTGATGCTCTCGCTGATGTCAAGTCTTTTGCTAAAGGTTGGGGTTGTGGCGAGGGCTTACGCTAACTTGAGCCTTCATTGGCTCTTTATCAACAACTTGAGGCATGCAGGTATGTTGGTCCGTCAAATGGTCATGTGGAGAAGCAAATTTTGTGTAGCATTTGGCAGATGGAGTCTGAGCAGGTGCATTTTGCTCGCATTAAAGCTGGGTTGCAATGGTTCAAGGAGGGAGACCGGTGCACAGGTTTTTTCTTCAGAGCTGCCAAAACAAGAAAGTTGGCTGCATCTCTTCAGTCTCTGCAGAATGTTTTATTCATTCTTTGAGTTGTGACAACAACAGTTTTGACATCTCCAAGGCATCCATGCACTTCATGTGTCGTCTTTGTCTCACAACCATGGTAGAAGATATTCCAACACTTTGTAAGGCTTCAACAACTTCAGAAGCTTTGGGTCGTTTCGAGAATACGTCTTCACGTGGGCACATCATTCTCGTTTTTTGCTCCTCCAACTTGTCAAGACGTCGTTGGTACATATGGGTTGGATTAATCCATTGGGCATTGTTGTTATTATTAAACCACTCCATTAAATTAGCATAGCTTGCATGAAATCAAGAAGCATCTCATAAATATATCCCAATGCATAGACATCATGAATTTCGTGTCCCCATACGATCATCATCCTTTGATTTCTCAAACACGGTTTCCTCTAACCATGGATATTTTGCTTGTCCATCCAAAAGTAAGTACCGACACACTTCAACAAGGGACGGCGCTCTTTGGCATAAAAATGAATTGCATTGTCCCAATCACCAATGGCCACCCACACATTTTGGTACTCATCATCAAAATGTAATTTGACTCTCTTGCAATTAAGCTTTGTGTGAGTGAAGTGGCGTTTGTGGATCTCAACGACACCTTACGCTGGGGCAAGAGCTATCTACGGAACATCTTGATATAGAACTCGCATTTTGCTCCTAAGTTCAACGCCTATGTGTTTGTCAGTTCTTCTTGGCGCTCTAGCAATTGCATTTGACCATCTTCTAAAACGTGACAGGTTATTAGGTAAATAGTCAAACAAGTGTGCAAGTGTCTCTCCATTCATGAATGGTAGAATCACCATTGGCCCTATGGTATCCCAACTAGAGCTAGCAACTTCATATGCAAGTCCAATGGATGTAGCCAAAGCAGGATGCGGGCTCTTGAAGCATATGTATCTTTGAGCCATCTCATACGTCTCTGCCCTATCTTCGCCCTTGAAAACCCATCCACTGTATAGCTCATCATCTTGGAAGTGTTGTGTTCCGTTGATCTTGATTTGATACGTGCGATGAGTTGGTTTCTCTTCAATAAGGCGTATCACATCCACGGCCTCTAAGTGTATGGGATCAACAAAGATTGATGTGTTCATGTGATTCTCCAAAGAAAAGTGGGGCTTTCTAGGCCCTGCTCCACTAGAGCTTCCCCCCTGATGCAAAGCATTTTTAATTACCTCTAACTGACGTGCATTGAGATCCGCAATGATGTTCTTGTGATCTGCACGTCGCTTCTTTGAGGAATTCCATGAAGCTACCCATTCTTTGACACAAGCCTCGGCATTGAGACTTTTAAGCTGCACTGAATGCTTCAAACATGTCTTCAGTTCGTCCATGGGGTTTCCAATCATTGACTTTACATGTGTGTCAAGGAGAGAAGTCAATATTTCTTCCTGGCCTGGCCATTTTTGTGCTAACTCAAATTGGCACTTCCTTTTGACATGTCTGACAAAATGGTCGACACGTTGACCAGTTTGCATCTCTTGATTGGGACTTTCGTTAGCACATATCTCATTTATGAGCACGCGTCTAATCTCACTAAGCATTTGTGTCTTCACACTCGGGGCCATACCTACAAACCAATTTAGATTCATTAATCTTGCTTTGTGACTTTTTTCAAACCTTCATTATGAATCTTTACCTACTTTCTTAAGAGTTAGTTTCCCTTTTAATTTTTTTTTAAAAAACCAACTATTGAAATTTTTTCTTGCTCTTAACCACCCCACATTAGTGTTTCTTTGACATCCCTAACATTTAAAAAAAACAACATTCTTAACTAGAAACCCGAAAATCAATAATGCGATTTTTTTAAAACCCTAACTGACTCAGCCTTTTACTTTTCCTTTTTGTTTAAAATTTGAAGAAACAAACAAGATATAAAAAAGGAGGTGCTATGGACCCGGTAGACCCGGTCTTCTCCACTCAAGGTGGAGCCAACCATGCCCTTGTCCAAGCCGTTGGTGAAGGTAATAAATTAAATAGAGAATGGACCCGGTACACCAAGTCCTCTCCACTCAAGGTGGAGCCGACCATGCCCTTGTCCAATCCCGTAAAGATTCCTATTTATTAATATATTAATAAACAAATAAATAAGGGTAGGCGGTGAGTCTGGACCCGGAGCACCTAGAATGTCTACGAGTTGCGAAAATCGATTTCCAAGAGCAACGCATTTTGTTATGAGTGTACATGCAAAAAAAAAAACGGCATTCAATAATTAGAAAACTTACATAAATAAAAAAAAAAGACCATTCACATTAAAAAGACCATTGACATTAAAACTGTTTACATTGATCATTAAAAAGAACTATATACATTGACATGTAACAAAAAAAAAAAAACAAAAAACAAACAAAAAGAGGAAGAACATAAAAAGAAGGGGCCTCGTCTTTCAACGACGTCCCCTTCTTGTAAAGCAAATAGAGGAAAAAAAGGGCATCGTCTTTCAACGACGTCCCTCTTCTTCCATGGAAAAAAAATAGAAGAAGAAGAAGGAGAAGGAGAAGGAGAAGGAGAAGGAGAAGGAGAAGGAGAAGGAGAAGGAGAAGGAGAAGGAGAAGGAGAAGGAGAAGGAGAAGGAGATAGGAAAGAAAGGAGATTGAATATAAGAAGAAAACGAGAAAGAAGAAGAAGAAGAAAAGGAATAGAAGATTGGAAGAAGAAGAACGGAAAATTAGAAGGAAAAAAACTAAAGATTGGAAGAAGATTGGAAGAAGGAGGAGGAGGATTCGATTCAAACTAAGAATAGGAGAATGAAAAAAAACAAGGATGGAAAGAAGAGGAGGATAGAAATGGGATGGAATGGAAGAACAAACAAGAAAAAACAAGAAACCCTAAATCTATCAAATAATTAGCCTAGATTCAAAAATAGAGTTGATTGATCCATTCAAATACCTTTTGATGCTTGCTTGAAGCTTGGAAAGGACCCTAAGGATGATCCGCGCCAAATATCGCCTCCAAAAACGCTCCTCTAGCCGCTTGGAAACAAAAAATCGAGGCGGCGGAAAATACGGCTCTGTTTCTGTAAAAAGTTACAGTGCGACGTTACGCGACGTTGTTCAACGACGTCTGTAATTGTCGTTGAACGACGTTCATAACGACGTTTTGGTTTATAACGACTTTTTTTATTTATTAAGTCATTATTATTAGCAACTTAGCTCTATTTGTTTTATTACTTATGTTTTTTATCTATATTGTAGTTTTTATCTATATTATGTTTTTTATCTATATTATGTTTTTATGAGCCAATACTAGATGCGCGCCCTTATAGGCTACCGCCACCCTATGTTGCTTATAGTGTTGAGCAAACTTTTACACTCACGTATTTTCCAATTTGAAATTGAAAATTTTCGGTCCGATAGCAAGGAAACTTCCGGTAAATGTCCATACACACAATGCTGGTGGAAACGAAGTATACTAAGCTTTACGATAATTTCCGATATCCAACTTATTTTTGTCGTATTTTTGGCGGGATCTGTCCGGCCGGATTTTATTTTTAGCGCTTCAAAAATCGCCAAGCTTTGCCCAAAAAAAAAAAAAAAAACTTTTCTGCTCGTATGGAGGCAGAGACGTTCAATCCTTTCGATGATGTTGATCTTCCCCATTATGGCCAGGATTACGATGATGATGCTGATGATGGTTCTCAAGAAAAGGTAGTAGACTCCACGGAGCAAGATGATCCTCTTCTTGATCCATATTTCACTCAGAACAATCTGCTCCTATGCACCCAAGATTTCGCAACACATTTGCATCTAAAAGCCAATCTAAAAATACAGGTTAGCAGTACAAAGAACAGACAAACAGATTTAAATGGTGATTCCATAGAACATAAAGAGAATTTGGGGCCTATTGATGTTTCTAAACAAGTTTTTGAGCAAAATCCTGTCGCCATAGAGCAAATAATGGCACGCATACGAGAGCCCTTTGTGGAGATAAAAGCGAGTAGCCGAAAATTTGGTCCGCGAGACAAAATCTTTTAATGGAGGCCAGCAAACAGTTTGCACAAGCACTCAAATCTTTGGTAAGGATTTGGATTCCAACTCTTCCAAAGAGTCTTCAATGGTATCTTAGTTACTTCCGATTTTCTCTAACCTTAAACCAGTGCCACCACCAAGTTAACCTGATCGTTGCTTAATTTGATGCTATCCACTGGGATTCTGTTGTGGATCACTGCTCTACCTTTCAAACGGATAATAATAATGGTATTTTGCGGGGTGAACAACTCCACGAGCCCGCCGGTCCCCCTGGGCCTTGGGGAGAGGGAAATTCGGGGCAAGCAGCTTCGGGGATTTTAGGGTCCCCGCTCAAGGCGTCAACACCCCCACTCCACGCCAAGACAAGACGCAAGGTCCCCCACGAATCTGACAAGGAGAGGGCCTCCGAAACGTAAACCTTGTGGGTTGCCAGGTTCTAGAAGGGTTTGCGTTTTGGGGGCCGAGTTTTGGTCTGTTGCAGTTGGGACGTGGCCGTGAAGTCGGGCGGCGGGGCAAGGGGAACCGACGGACGGAGTTTGGGCATGTCCTCCTCCCCGATGTGGCAATTAGAAGTCGGGCTTTTGCGGTGGCAAGACATTCACAAATTCGTAATTAATGCATTGTGCGAAAATAAATTCTGATTTTTTGCCAGCTAGATTCCTAATTCATCTCCAGCACACAACCCAATTTTCGGAATTTTCGGAGAAGATCTAGGTCAAAGGGTTAGCATTAGAACGGTCGGGGCAGCCCGCTTCTTGGGGCACCGAAGCCGGCACCCTTCCCCAAGTCAAATCGGGGCGGGGACCTTGCGGGGCTCCCTCACAAGAGGGAGAGTCCCACCCCGTGAGGCTCGATCCAAAAAGTTCCCGAGGCAGCCCTTCCCCAGGCGCTCCCGGGGCCGCGACGCTAATGACCACCCTCCCGGCCCGGTTCCCTATCCGGCCGCTTGGATCCTCCGCTCGGGGGCCCTTATTCGAAGGCCCAAAAGATTCCAGATCGGGTCCGGAGAACTTGTCAAACCGCGGAGCGCCCCGAGGTCGGGCGCTGTAGAAACCGCGGTGTTTTGTCGTTCGCACCGGGAGGCTCGAATGACAAATCAACCTCGCCAAGTTGTCCTGAATGGCTTAAATTACCCTAGGGAGCAAGTTACAAGGTCGGTTTTTGCAAAAAGAAAGGAACACTCCGCCCTCCACGACAAGATCCCAAGCATCCACATCCTAGGCCAATTGACTACGAGTGTGGTGGACATGAGCTACTTTGTCGCTTCTTGGAGGTCGGGTGGTCTTCTAGCGCGAACTTGGTCCCCGTGGCAATGTCAACGCTCGAGTCCATTGGCGAGCCAAATCGCAGCTTCGGAGAGGGGAGGTCGCCTGGCCGGTCCCCGGGCCTTGGGAGAGGAAATTCGGGGCAAGCAGCTTAAGGGGGATTTTAGGGTTCCCGCTCAAGGCGTCAACACCCCTACTCCACGCCAAGACACGGCGCCAAGGTTCCCGGCCGAATCCGACAAGGAGGGGCCTCCAAACGCGTAAACCGTGTGGGTTGCCGTGTTCTAGAAGGGTTTGCGTTTTGGAGGCCGAGTTTTGGTCTGCATTGCGGTTGGGGCGTGGGTCGAAAGCCGCAGCCGGTGAACGCGAACAAGGGGATCTGGCGTAACGGAGTTTGGGCCTATCCTCCTCCCGATGTGGCAATTAGAAGTCGGGGTGCTTTTGCGAAAGGGCAAGACATTCACAAATTAAGTAATTAATGCATTGTGCGAAAATAAATTCTGATTTTTTGCCAGCTGGATTCCTAATTCATCTCCAGCACACAGCCCAATTTTCGGAATTTTCGGAGAAGGTCTTGGTCAAAGGGTTAGCATTAGAACGGTCGGGGCAGCCCGCTATGGGGGCAACCGAGCCGCACCCTTCCCCAAGTCAAAACGAGGCCGGACCTTGCGTGGTCTCCCTCACAAGAGGGGAGAGTCCGGACCCCGTGAGGCTGGATCCAAAATGTTCCCCGAGGCAGCCCTTCTGGCGGCGCTCCCTCGGGGGCCGCGACGCTAACGACCACCCTCCCGGAGCCCAGTTCCCCTATCCGACCGTTGGATCCTCCGTTCAGGGGCCCCTCTTTGTGAAGGCCCAAAAGATTCCAGATCGGTCCGAGAGAACTTGTCAAACCGCGGAGTGTCCTGAGGTCGGCCTTGTAGAAACCGCAGTGTTTTGTCGGGGAGGCTCCGGAATGGCAAATCGACCTCGCCAAGTCGTCCGGAATGGCGAAATTACCCTAGGGAGCAAGTTACAAGGTCGGTTTTGCAAAAGAAAGAAACACTCACGCCCTCCACGACAGTATCCGGCATCCACATCCTAGGCCAATTGACTACGAGTGTGGTGGACATGAGCTACTTTGACGCTTCTTGGAGGTCAGGTGGTCTTCTGGCCACGAAACTTGGTCCGCAGGGCAATGTCGACGTTCTGAGTCCATTGGCAGAGCCAAATCGCAGTTCCGGAGAGGGGAGGCCGCCCATCGGTCCCTAGGGCCTTGGGAAGAGGAAATTCGGGGCAAGAAGCTTCCGGGGGGATTTTAGGGTCCCCGCTCTGGCGTCAACACCCCCACTCCACGTCAAGACACGGCGCAAGGTCCCCGATGAATCTGACAAGGAGAGGGCCTCCGTAACGTAAACCCTGTGGGTTGCAGGTTCTAGAAGGGTTTGCGTTTTGGGGGCCGAGCTTTGGTTTGTTGCAGTTGGGACGTGGCCGAGAAGCTGCGGCCGAGAACGCGGAGCAAGGGGAACTGACGGAACGGAGTTTGGGCATGTCCTCTTCCCGATGTGGCAATTAGAAGTTGGGGGGCGCTTTTGCAGTGGCAAGACATTCACAAATTCGTAATTAATGCATTGTACGAAAATAAATTCTGATTTTTTGCCAGCTGGATTCCTAATTCATCTCCAAAGACACGACCCAATTTTCGAATTTTTGGAGAAGGTCTAGGTCAAAGGGTTAGCATTAGAACGGTCGGGCAGGCAAGCAACCGAAGCTAGCACCCTTCCCCAAGTCAAACGAGGCCCGGGACCTTTGCAGCTCCCCTCACAAGAGGGGAGAGTCCGGACCCCGTGAGCCGGATCAAAAACGCTCCCGAGGCAGCCCCTTCTGGCGGCAGCTCCCGGGGGGCCGACGCTTAACCACCACCCCCTCCCGGGCCGGTTCCCCTATCCGACCGTTGGATCCTCCATTCGAGGGCCCCTCCTGGGGAAGGCCCAAAAGATTCCGTGATCGGGTCCGGAGAACTTGTCAAACCAGCGGAGCCCCCCGAGGTCGGCCTTGTAGAAACTGCAGTGTTTTGTCGTTCGGGCACCGCACTACCACCCCAAAACTGGGTCCACATGTTGTTTTTTAGTGTCTTCTTTGCTAAAAAACAACACCAAAAAACTACGTGTTGTTTTTTGTCCGGATTTGCTAGAAACGTGTAGTTTTTTGTCAAACTTTTATACATGTAGTTTTTTTTGTGAAAAGTCTACGCGTAGAATTTTGTTAAAATTATCTACGCGTAGAAATTAACATGTGTTTTCTACATGTTGTTTTTAAAGTTAGTTTGTAGTTTCCAAGTGTAGTTTTTAAGTGTTTTTTCTAAAAGTAGATATGTGGTTTTTAATAAACTTAAAATGTCCACGTGTTATTTTTAACTGTTGTATCGCAAAAAAACAACACTAAAAAACCACGTAGAGAAGTTTGTCCGATTTTGCTAGAAACTACACGTAGTTTTCTAATTTTTGCTCTTAACTATGTTGTTTCCAAGTGTTGAAGATAAATGTGATTTCTAAAAACAACTGTTGTTTTTAGTATTGTTTTTCTGATGAGAACAAATTTTGATATGTAGTTTTACATAGAAATCACATGTAGTTTTATAAAAATAGATGTTTTCAGGTGTTGTTTTTCTAAACTAATAAATGACACTAAGAAAAACATGATGTTGAAAATATAAATACTTAGAATCAAGTTTTTTTTTTACCTTGTCAAAGGTTAATCCAAAGCAAATATTTGTGCCAAATGCATCAATATTCACAACATTTTATAAATGTTTAAACTATGAAAGAAAAGAATAAAAAAAGTTGGTCAGACATATTTTGATATATATTGGCCCTTTGAGGGCTCCAAAACAATATATAACGGACCCATAAAATCCACAAATTCCATTGTTACAAAAATAAAAGTGGCAGCTGTTCTTGCTGTTTTGCTATGGAGTAGATAACGCCCTGGGCCGAGGGTGTTACTGAAAAAAAAAATTTGAGGGCCATCAAAATGGCGAGGGTAACGACTTTTTTTATTTATTAAGTCATTATTATTAGCAACTTAGCTCTATTTGTTTTATTACTTATGTTTTTTATCTATATTGTAGTTTTTATCTATATTATGTTTTTTATCTATATTATGTTTTTATGAGCCAATACTAGATGCGCGCCCTTATAGGCTACCGCCACCCTATGTTGCTTATAGTGTTGAGCAAACTTTTACACTCACGTATTTTCCAATTTGAAATTGAAAATTTTCGGTCCGATAGCAAGGAAACTTCCGGTAAATGTCCATACACACAATGCTGGTGGAAACGAAGTATACTAAGCTTTACGATAATTTCCGATATCCAACTTATTTTTGTCGTATTTTTGGCGGGATCTGTCCGGCCGGATTTTATTTTTAGCGCTTCAAAAATCGCCAAGCTTTGCCCAAAAAAAAAAAAAAAAAAAAAAAACTTTTCTGCTCGTATGGAGGCAGAGACGTTCAATCCTTTCGATGATGTTGATCTTCCCCATTATGGCCAGGATTACGATGATGATGCTGATGATGGTTCTCAGAAACAGGTAGTAGACTCCACGGAGCAAGATGATCCTCTTCTTGATCCATATTTCACTCAGAACAATCTGCTCCTATGCACCCAAGATTTCGCAACACATTTGCATCCAAAAGCCAATCTAAAAATACAGGTTAGCAGTAGAAAGAACGGACAAACAGATTTAAATGGTGATTCCATAGAACATAAAGAGAATTTGGGGCCTATTGATGTTTCTAAACAAGTTTTTGAGCAAAATCCTGTCGCCATAGAGCAAATAATGGCACGCATACGAGAGCCCTTTGTGGAGATAAACAGAGTAGCCGAAAATTTGGTCACAGAGACAAAATCTTTTAATGGAGGCCAGCAAACAGTTTGCACAAGCACTCAAATCTTTGGTAAGGATTTGGATTCCAACTCTTCCAAAGAGTCTTCAATGGTATCTTAGTTACTTCCGATTTTCTCTAACCTTAAACCAGTGCCACCACCAAGTTAACCTGATCGTTGCTTAATTTGATGCTATCCACTGGGATTCTGTTGTGGATCACTGCTCTACCTTTCAAACAGATAATAATAATGGTATTTTGCAGGGTGAACAACTCCACAGAGCCCGTCGGTCCCCAGGGCCTTGGGGAGAGGAAATTCGGGGCAAGCAGCTTCCGGGGGGATTTTAGGGTCCCCGCTCTGGCGTCAACACCCCCACTCCACGTCAAGACAAGACGCAAGGTCCCCGACGAATCTGACAAGGAGAGGGCCTCCGAAACGTAAACCCTGTGGGTTGCCAGGTTCTAGAAGGGTTTGCGTTTTGGGGGCCGAGTTTTGGTCTGTTGCAGTTGGGACGTGGCCGAGAAGCTGGGCCGAGAACGCGGGGCAAGGGGAACTGACGGAACGGAGTTTGGGCATGTCCTCCTCCCGATGTGGCAATTAGAAGTCGGGGGCGCTTTTGCAGTGGCAAGACATTCACAAATTCGTAATTAATGCATTGTGCGAAAATAAATTCTGATTTTTTGCCAGCTAGATTCCTAATTCATCTCCAGCACACAACCCAATTTTCGGAATTTTCGGAGAAGATCTAGGTCAAAGGGTTAGCATTAGAACGGTCGGGGCAGCCCGTTGCGGGGCAACCGAGCTGGCACCCTTCCCCAAGTCAAACGAGGCCAGGACCTTGCAGGGCTCTTTCACAAGAGGGGAGAGTCCGGACCCCAGGAGGCTCGATCCAAAAAAGTTCCCGAGGCAGCCCTTCCTGGCAGCGCTCCCCCGGGGGCCGCACGCTAATGACCACCCTCCCGGAGCCCAGTTCCCCTATCCGACCGTTGGATCCTCCGTTCAGGGGCCCTTATTCAGGAAGGCCCAAAAGATTCCAGATCGATCCGGGAGAACTTGTCAAACCGCGGAGCGTCCTGAGGTCGGCATTGTAGAAACCGCGGTGTTTTGTCGTTCGGGCACCGGGGAGGCTCCGGAATGACAAATCAACCTCGCCAAGTTGTCCGGAATGGCGAAATTACCCTAGGGAGCAAGTTACAAGGTCGGTTTTGCAAAAGAAAGGAACACTCACGCCCTCCACGACAGTATCCGGCATCCACATCCTAGGCCAATTGACTACGAGTGTGGTGGACATGAGCTACTTTGTCGCTTCTTGGAGGTCGGGTGGTCTTCTAGCGACGGAACTTGGTCCCCAGGGCAATGTCAATGTTCTGAGTCCATTGGCAGAGCCAAATCGCAGTTCCGGAGAGGGGAGGTCGCCCGTCGGTCCCCAGGGCCTTGGGGAGAGGAAATTCGGGGCAAGCAGCTTCTGGGGGGATTTTAGGGTTCCCGCTCTGGCGTCAACACCCCTACTCCACGTCAAGACACGGCGCAAGGTTCCCGACGAATCCGACAAGGAGAGGGCCTCCGAAACGTAAACCGTGTGGGTTGCCAGGTTCTAGAAGGGTTTGCGTTTTGGAGGCCGAGTTTTGGTCCGCATTGCGGTTGGGACGTGGCTGAGAAGCTGCAGCCGAACGCCGGAGCAAGGGGAACTGACGGAACGGAGTTTGGGCCTGTCCTCCTCCCGATGTGGCAATTAGAAGTCGGGGGGCGCTTTTGCAGTGGCAAGACATTCACAAATTCGTAATTAATGCATTGTACGAAAATAAATTCTGATTTTTTGCCAGCTGGATTCCTAATTCATCTCCAGCACACAGCCCAATTTTCGGAATTTTTGGAGAAGGTCTAGGTCAAAGGGTTAGCATTAGAACGGTCGGGGCAGCGGCGCAACCGAGCTAGCACCCTTCCCCAAGTCAAACGAGGCCAGGACCTTGCAGGGCTCCCTCACAAGAGGGGAGAGTCCGGACCCCAGGAGCCGGATCCAAAAACGTTCCCGAGGCAGCCCTTCCTGGCAGCGCTCCCCCGGGGGGCCGCACGCTAACCACCACCCTCCCGGAGCCCGGTTCCCCTATCCGACCGTTGGATCCTCCATTCAGAGGCCCCTCCTCGGGAAGGCCCAAAAGATTCCAGATCGGTCCGGGAGAACTTGTCAAACCGCGGAGCGTCCTGAGGTCGGCCTTGTAGAAACCGCAGTGTTTTGTCGTTCGGGCACCGCACTACCACTCCAAAACTGGGTCCACATGTTGTTTTTTAGTGTCTTCTTTGCTAAAAAACAACACCAAAAAACTACGTGTTGTTTTTTGTCCGGATTTGCTAGAAACGTGTAGTTTTTTGTCAAACTTTTATACATGTAGTTTTTTTTGTGAAAAGTCTACGCGTAGAATTTTGTTAAAATTATCTACGCGTAGAAATTAACATGTGTTTCTACATGTTGTTTTTAAAGTTAGCTGTAGTTTCCAAGTGTAGTTTTTAAGTGTTTTTTTCTAAAAAGTAGATATGTGGTTTTTAATAAACTTAAAATGTCCACGTGTTATTTTTAACTGTTGTATCGCAAAAAAACAACACTAAAAAACCACGTAGAGAAGTTTGTCCGATTTTGCTAGAAACTACACGTAGTTTTCTAATTTTTGCTCTTAACTATGTTGTTTCCAAGTGTTGAAGATAAATGTGATTTCTCAAAACAATTGTTGTTTTTAGTATTGTTTTTCTGATGAGAACAAATTTTGATATGTAGTTTTACATAGAAATCACATGTAGTTTTATAAAAATAGATGTTTTCAGGTGTTGTTTTTCTAAACTAATAAATGACACTAAGAAAAACATGATGTTGAAAATATAAATACTTAGAATCAAGTTTTTTTTTTACCTTGTCAAAGGTTAATCCAAAGCAAATATTTGTGCCAAATGCATCAATATTCACAACATTTTATAAATGTTTAAACTATGAAAGAAAAGAATAAAAAAAGTTGGTCAGACATATTTTGATATATATTGGCCCTTTGAGGGCTCCAAAACAATATATAACGGACCCATAAAATCCACAAATTCCATTGTTACAAAAATAAAAGTGGCAGCTGTTCTTGTTGTTTTGCTATGGAGTAGATAACGCCCTGGGCCGAGGGTGTTACTGAAAAAAAAATTTGAGGGCCATCAAAATGGCGAGGGTAACGACTTTTTTTATTTATTAAGTCATTATTATTAGCAACTTAGCTCTATTTGTTTTATTACTTATGTTTTTTATCTATATTGTAGTTTTTATCTATATTATGTTTTTTATCTATATTATGTTTTTATGAGCCAATACTAGATGCGCGCCCTTATAGGCTACCGCCACCCTATGTTGCTTATAGTGTTGAGCAAACTTTTACACTCACGTATTTTCCAATTTGAAATTGAAAATTTTCGGTCCGATAGCAAGGAAACTTCCGGTAAATGTCCATACACACAATCTTTGGTGGAAACGGCGTATACTAAGCTTTTACGATAATTTTCGATATCCAACTTATTTTTGTCGTATTTTTGGCGGGATCTCGTCCGGCGGATTTTATTTTTAGCGCTTCAAAAATCGCCAAGCTTTGCCCAAAAAAAAAAAAAAAAAAAAAAAAAAAAAACTTTTTCGCTTTCGTATGGAGGCGGAGGCGTTCAATCCTTTTCGATGATGTTGATCTTCCCCATTATGGCCGGGATTACGATGATGATCTTTGATGATGGTTCTCGAAAACGTAGTAGACTCCACGGAGCAAGATGATCCTCTTCTTGATCCATATTTCACTCGAACAATCTGCTCCTATGCACCCAAGATTTACAACACATTTGCATCCAAAAGCCAATCTAAAAAATCTGGGTTAGCGGTACAAAGAACGGACAAACAAATTTAAATGGTGATTCCATAGAACATAAAGAGAATTTGGGGCCTATTGATGTTTCTAAACAAGTTTTTGAGCAAAATCCAGTCGCCATAGAGCAAATAATGGCACGCATACGAGAGCCCTTTGTGGAGATAAACAGTAGCCGAAAATTTGGTCACGAGAGACAAAATCTTTTAATGGAGGCCAGCAAGCGGTTTGCACAAGCACTCAAATCTTTGGTAAGGATTTGGATTCCAACTCTTCCAAAGAGTCTTCAATGGTATCTTAGTTACTTCCATTTCTCTAACCTTAAACCAAATTGCCACCACCAAGTTAACCCGATCGTTGCTTAATTTGATGCTATCCATCGGGATTACATTTGTGGATCACTGCTCTACCTTTCAAACAGATAATAATAATGGTATTTTGCAGGGTGAACAACTCCACAGAGCCCGTCGGTCCCCAGGGCCTTGGGGAGAGGAAATTCGGGGCAAGCAGCTTCCGGGGGGATTTTAGGGTCCCCGCTCTGGCGTCAACACCCCCACTCCACGTCAAGACAAGACGCAAGGTCCCCTCAAGCGAATCCGACAAGGAGGGGGCTCTCCAAACGTAAACCCCGTGGGTTGCGGGTTCTAGAAGGGTTTGCGTTTTGGGGGCCGAGTTTTGGTCTGTTGCAGTTGGGACGTGGCCGAGAAGCTGGGCCGAGAACGCGGGGCAAGGGGAACTGACGGAACGGAGTTTGGGCATGTCCTCCTCCCGATGTGGCAATTAGAAGTTGGGGGCGCTTTTGCAGTGGCAAGACATTCACAAATTCGTAATTAATGCATTGTGCGAAAATAAATTCTGATTTTTTGCCAGCTAGATTCCTAATTCATCTCCAGCACACAACCCAATTTTCGGAATTTTCGGAGAAGATCTAGGTCAAAGGGTTAGCATTAGAACGGTCGGGGCAGCCCGTTGCGGGGCAACCGAGCTGGCACCCTTCCCCAAGTCAAACGAGGCCAGGACCTTGCAGGGCTCCCTCACAAGAGGGGAGAGTCCGGACCCCAGGAGGCTCGATCCAAAAAAGTTCCCGAGGCAGCCCTTCCTGGCAGCGCTCCCCCGGGGGCCGCACGCTAATGACCACCCTCCCGGAGCCCAGTTCCCCTATCCGACCGTTGGATCCTCCGTTCAGGGGCCCTTATTCGGGAAGGCCCAAAAGATTCCAGATCGGTCCGGGAGAACTTGTCAAACCGCGGAGCGTCCTGAGGTCGGCGTTGTAGAAACCGCGGTGTTTTGTCGTTCGGGCACCGGGGAGGCTCCGGAATGACAAATCAACCTCGCCAAGTTGTCCGGAATGGCGAAATTACCCTAGGGAGCAAGTTACAAGGTCGGTTTTGCAAAAGAAAGGAACACTCACGCCCTCCACGACAGTATCCGGCATCCACATCCTAGGCCAATTGACTACGAGTGTGGTGGACATGAGCTACTTTGTCGCTTCTTGGAGGTCGGGTGGTCTTCTAGCGACGGAACTTGGTCCCCAGGGCAATGTCAACGTTCTGAGTCCATTGGCAGAGCCAAATCGCAGTTCCGGAGAGGGGAGGTCGCCCGTCGGTCCCCAGGGCCTTGGGGAGAGGAAATTCGGGGCAAGCAGCTTCTGGGGGGATTTTAGGGTTCCCGCTCTGGCGTCAACACCCCTACTCCACGTCAAGACACGGCGCAAGGTTCCCGACGAATCCGACAAGGAGAGGGCCTCCGAAACGTAAACCGTGTGGGTTGCCAGGTTCTAGAAGGGTTTGCGTTTTGGAGGCCGAGTTTTGGTCTGTTGCAGTTGGGACGTGGCTGAGAAGCTGCAGCCGAGAACGCGGAGCAAGGGGAACTGACGTAACGGAGTTTGGGCCTATCCTCCTCCCGATGTGGCAATTAGAAGTCGGGGGGCGCTTTTGCAGTGGCAAGACATTCACAAATTCGTAATTAATGCATTGTACGAAAATAAATTCTGATTTTTTGCCAGCTGGATTCCTAATTCATCTCCAGCACACAACCCAATTTTCGGAATTTTCGGAGAAGATCTAGGTCAAAGGGTTAGCATTAGAACGGTCGGGGCAGCCCGTTGCGGGGCAACCGAGCTGGCACCCTTCCCCAAGTCAAACGAGGCCAGGACCTTGCAGGGCTCCCTCACAAGAGGGGAGAGTCCGGACCCCAGGAGGCTGGATCCAAAAAAGTTCCCGAGGCAGCCCTTCCTGGCAGCGCTCCCCCGGGGGCCGCACGCTAATGACCACCCTCCCGGAGCCCAGTTCCCCTATCCGACCGTTGGATCCTCCGTTCAGGGGCCCTTATTCGGGAAGGCCCAAAAGATTCCAGATCGATCTGGGAGAACTTGTCAAACCGCGGAGCGTCCTGAGGTCGGCGTTGTAGAAACCGCGGTGTTTTGTCGTTCGGGCACCGGGGAGGCTCCGGAATGACAAATCAACCTCGCCAAGTTGTCCGGAATGGCGAAATTACCCTAGGGAGCAAGTTACAAGGTCGGTTTTGCAAAAGAAAGGAACACTCACGCCCTCCACGACAGTATCCGGCATCCACATCCTAGGCCAATTGACTACGAGTGTGGTGGACATGAGCTACTTTGTCGCTTCTTGGAGGTCGGGTGGTCTTCTAGCGACGGAACTTGGTCCCCAGGGCAATGTCAACGTTCTGAGTCCATTGGCAGAGCCAAATCGCAGTTCCGGAGAGGGGAGGCCGCCCATCGGTCCCTAGGGCCTTGGGAAGAGGAAATTCGGGGCAAGAAGCTTCCGGGGGGATTTTAGGGTCCCCGCTCTGGCGTCAACACCTCCACTCCACGTCAAGACACGGCGCAAGGTCCCCGATGAATCTGACAAGGAGAGGGCCTCCGTAACGTAAACCCTGTGGGTTGCCAGGTTCTAGAAGGGTTTGCATTTTGGAGGCCGAGTTTTGGTTTGTTGCAGTTGGGGCGTGGCCAGAAGTCTGCTTGGCGAACGAGCAAGGAACCCACGGAACGGAGTTTGGGCATGTCCTCTTCCCGATGTGGCAATTAGAAGTTGGGGGGCGCTTTTGCAGTGGCAAGACATTCACAAATTCGTAATTAATGCATTGTACGAAAATAAATTCTGATTTTTTGCCAGCTGGATTCCTAATTCATCTCCAAAGACGGCCCAATTTTCGAATTTTTGGAGAAGGTCTAGGTCAAAGGGTTAGCATTAGAACGGTCTGCAAAACAGGCGAAACAGGGCAAATCCTTGGAGGCTGAAGGATCTGGCCGAATAAGGCATATTGTTTGGAAAGCTTACCCTATTTGGACTGGCAGCAGTGGAGCTGGAGGCGAATCTGAAGATCTGGCCATCGTGGAGCTGGAGGCGGCAAGGCGCAGTGGAGATGGAGATGGAAGCTGCAATGGACCGGCCGCTCTGGCCTTGAATTTCGGCGGCAAGAGAAGGCGCCATATAATAAAAAGCAGTTCAGTTCCACCAATAGGATGTTAGGACGAAGATCACCATCTTAACCGTCTATTTGAATTCATCTCCGCCGTTCATCTATATTAAGTATAAATTTCATAGGTTATGATGTTAAATGTTTGTTGGTTTTTATAACCTTGTTTTATCACTTTACTGTTACAAAAGGATGTCCTTGTATGGTGGCATGGTCACGGAAACCATATTACGGTGTGGACCGGTGGGGCCCCACAATCGGTGGCAGTCGGAAAGGGGTCATTGGCCACACCGAAATGTCCGGTGGCCGTATCACCATAACATGGAAATGGGGAGCTAATTTGCCCCTCCTCCCCCATCTTTTTTCATCGAAGGTCTGTCTATGGTGGTGGGCGGCTATGGCGGTGGGCAGCCCTTGGAGCTTGCTATGATGCCGCTTTGTAGCCCCTGGCACTCGATGGCTATGGCACCTACCCTATTTCGCAGTACGAGTAGGATTTGCTTTAGATTTTTCAAGTTTTTCTTCCAAGCTTAGGATCTTTGCAAGTTTTTTCTCATGATTTGCTTATGAATGTGTCCATTTAATTTTCTTGACTCTTTGATGGAATTTATGGGTCTTTCCACCAATCTTGGGGCATTTGCAAAAGCTTGACGGCTTCTGAGAAGGTTTACTGGTGATCTCATGGATTATCTTTGCCATGCATTCTGCCATCGATGGATCTTCCAACTTTTTCTTCCAAGCTTAGAATCTCTTAAATTTTTCGTTGTTTTTAGCTCTGTTTCAACGCATCTATTTCTAAAAATTGAATGCACATTGCATATTCTTCTATAAATCTTTTGGTGCAGCATAAGCTACTTATAGGATTTGCATGTTTTAAGAAGCTCAAAGGACAAAAGATGATTGTCTTACGTCAATGAATATCAATGTTGTCAGAATATTTGGCACATCATATATTGACATCCCAATTTGAAACCAAATGTGTTTGAAACCAAATGTGTTAGTCATACATTGTGATGTGCCACATCTTCAAAAGAAATGCCACGTCATTATAGTGAATATGCTTCTTCTAAGAAGTTTCAAATTGCCTAGGCAAATTCTTCATTTTCTATTTCCTCATTTTTCGCCATGTCATCATTCATAGTTGCATTCCACATGCTCATACCATGCCATCATCATTTCTAGTCCCACATCTCCTTATTGCTTGCACTATTGCCTACTTATCTCACTCAAAAAAATTCTCCTTTTCTTTTAATTGGTCTAGTCATTTTCTATCTAAAGTGCATAAAATGCTTGGTCATCATGTCACATACCAAATCATCCAAGGGAATGCCATGTCACCATGGACAAATATGCTTTACTTTTAAGTTGAAGAGTTGTCTAGGCAAATTCTTTGGTTTTCTAGCCCTTCATCTTTTCACACCTCACCACTCATCTTTGCCACCTCACCATACTCATGCCATGTCATCTCCCATAATTTTTGCAAAGAATGAAGTTTGCTTGCTGTTTCGAGCAACCTCAACATTTCTAGTGCCATATCATTGCCATTTCACCTTATGTACCACTATTCTACTCTGCTTTGCCACTCTGTCCCAACGAAGCATATTTCAACACAACCTGCGGAAACATAAGACAGCAAGGCGCATGATGATGTGGCATGCCATTGGTGATATGTCATGTGCATGATGATGTTGCATGCCATTGATGACATGCCATGCCAAATAAGCAAGGCCAACTTTTGACTGGCAAAGTTGACTGGCAAACTTGTGAAAATAGAGACTGGCAAAGGAATTGCACGTCTCTATTTTCACAAGTTTGTCAGTCCTTAAGATCTCAAGAACAAATATTCAATTTCTTACTACAGTTCTTAATATCTAGTTTAACCCCCCAGCAGATCCCTAACTACATCATGAGTCATGGTTTCAGCCTCTGCTAGTTTTGCATTGAGCAAGAATACCTGAAGTAAATGTATGCGTCAGCAAGATCTTTTTTCTTCAGAGTTCATAAATAATAGAATATAAAACAAGTGTAGTACAGGAAGCGTACTACTTTGTCCGGATGATGTCTCAATGCTAGTTTTTGACATGCCTTTTTAATCTCAATAGCTGTTGAGGATGGCTCAATTCCACTGAAAAAACAACAATTAATAAGGACCATAAACGCATCTAAGTTTTGAGGAAAACAGAATTGACTACAATATGTGCTCCCACCAAAAATGAATTAAGGGAAAGAGACATCACTGAAGAGTATTACTGGTCAACTGCATCTTCAACTCTTTTTCTGCCTTGGCCAAGCGTTCATAAGCCTGCCCAAAGTCTTGCTGCATATTGTGAGATTTATTTGAAGTTGCTACATTATTTTCTTTGAGCATTCTTGTTGGCCTTCAAGAAGACTAATCAAATGCAATGTTAACCATGTCGGCACCATGTCTTGGCCATAATCAATTTGTAACCTAAAGGTTTACGCATGCCCTAAATCGATATCCAAAAATGACAGAAGGTTTTCAAAGGTTAGAAATACACCAATATTAGTTTTTATATCCTATAAAGGCAATGGAAACTATTAAACTTTTATCAAGGTCATAAGCTTATGACACTTTGAGGCCAAAGGCAACGTTCCCATGTGGTTGCCTCACTTGACTTCGAAAAAAAAAAGTCGAAGTCCAGGTCACGCAATACCAACACAACTTAACTTTGCGACGTGGCAAAGTTTTTCTCGAAGCTAACTCCGAATTTTCAGAAAGGGCAGAGGATTTCTGAAAGCTTCAGTCGACACCTTGATTTCTCTCTAGCTGGTGAACCCTTCCGGTTTACTGGAAATCTCCACAAGCAATACCGGCTATGGGCGCTCCATTCGGGTGGATTCTCCCCGTTTGAGAACCACAGTTTTGTGCATGGTCAGGTCCATGCATGGAGACACGAACTAGAAAGTAAAAGTTAACCCCATCCACGTGACATCTCTTTTAAAGTCAGGTTAGAGCCCTGGTAACGTTGCCTAAATAATAACCTACACCAACAACTCTAGGGCTATGCGCAAAATGTCCAAGGCATCAAATTTCCACATATTGCATTCTTTACATGCAATATGCCATTTTCAGTGTCAACTACCGGGCCAATTTTTCAAGGTAGATAAAGATAGGTTTTTCAACCATTATAAAATTTTGAAGGTCTTACCAACCTTTAAATATGAACTTAAAGCCATAGTGTTAAATTAAGACCACGATCTTTAGACCATGCAACCAAGCAAATGCGGCTCCTGGCATAGTATCCATCTAGCAAATCTAGAGGGCAATTAAGCCCTAACTTATTTCGATATGCCCTACAAGTATTTTACTAAACCATAAAATACAAAGACATTGCATGCACATAACAAATTCTATGTCTCTAGAGACGCCAAATTGTCCCCGACTGTCCCCGAGGAACTCTAGCAAGATTATAAAATTGTCAAGTTACTGTATGAATATAGTATTGTAAGTCTATTGGGTAGATTCTTAAGTGTCCCATAAACGTGTAAATATGGGGTCTGCGTTAGCTCAAATCTACAATACTAGCTAGGGATCAAATTACCCCCCCCCGAACTAAATCAAGCTTAATTAAACAATACATCATTAGACAGAAGTTTGGATCTAACCGTTGAAGTTATTTTTCACGAATGTAAAGCAATACGATACATTCCCAAAGTTGAGCACACGAACAATATTCCAGGTGGTGGTGCTTTGCTTAAGAAATAGCCTCAAAAAAACTATACTTCCTTAAGAAATAGCTGCGTAAAAACTACGCCTCTTCATAAAACCACACTTCTGTAAAAAAAACAGCCACTTAAAAACTACACCTACTTAAAAACCACACCTCAAAAAACCATACTTACTTTAAAAAATAGCTACGTAAAAACTATACCTAGTTATATAAACCACACAAAAAAAAAATCATATTTTCTTAAAAATAGCTTCTTAAACACTACACCTAGTTATAAACTACACCCACTTGGAAAACCATACTTCACTAAAAACAACCACTTAAAAACTACACCATCTTATAAACCACACTTCAAAAAACCATACTTCTTTAAAAAACAGCTATTTAAAAACTACACCCACTTATAAACAACACCTCAAAAAACAACACCTCGATTAAAAAAATCATACCACTTCAGAAAACCATACTTCCTTAAAAAACAACCACTTAAAAACTATACCTCCTTATAAACCACACTTCAAAAAACTATACTTCCATAAAAAAAGCTACTTAAAAACTACACCTAGTTATAAACTACACCTCAAAAAACAACACCTTCTTAAAAACAACACCCCCCTCAAAAAAAAAAAGCAACACTTCTTTTAAAAAAACGACACCTCAAAAAAGACCACACCTTCAAAAAAAAAAAAAACTATAGCTCCATAAAAAAAACTACACCGCCTCCATAATAAACCACACCTCCACATAACCACATGCGATTTTTTGGAACAACGACATGTGGTCTTTTTTATTCTTGTTGTTTTTAGGTGTGGACCAGTGGGGTGGTAGTGCTTAGGGAGGCTCGAGAAATGGCAAATCGACCTGTAAGTCGTTTGGAATGAATGAAATTACCCTAGGGAGCAAGTTACAAGGTCGGTTTTGCAAAAAGAAAGAAACACTCACGCCCTCCACGGCCGGTATCAGGCATCCACATCCCTAGGCCAAGTGTGGTGGACATGAGCTACTTTGGCCTTCTTGGAGGTGGGGTGGTCTTCGCCCGCGAAACTTGATCCCAGGGGCAATATCGGCGTTAGGAGTCCATTGGCCGAGAGCCAAATCAGATTCCAGAGAGGGAGGCCGCCCGTCGGTCCCTAAGGCCTTGGGGAGAGGAAATTCGGGGCAAGAAGCTTCCTGGGGGATTTTAGGGTCCCCGCTCTAGCGTCAACACCCCCACTCCACGTCAAGACACGGCGCCAAGGTCCCCGAAGCCAGATCCGGACAGGAGAGGGGGCCTCCAGCGTAAACCACGTGGGTTGCCGGTTCTAGAAGGGTTTGCGTTTTGGGGGCCAAGTTTTGGTCTGTTGCGGTTTGGGCGTGGCTGCTGACCAGAACAGCGAACAAGAACCCGGCGGAATGGAGTTTGGGCATGTCTTCCTCCCGATGTGGCAATTAGAAGTCGGGGGACGCTTTTGCAGTGGCAAGACATTCACAAATTCATAATTAATGCATTGTACGAAAATAAATTCTAATTTTTTGCCAGCTGGATTCCTAATTCATCTCCCGCACCACAGCCCAATTTTTGGAGTTTTTGGAGAAGGTCTAGGTCAAAGGGTTAGCATTAGAGCGGGTTCGGGCAGCAGCGCGGCACCGGTGGCACCCTTCCCAAGTCAAACGAGGCCAGGGACCTTGCAGGGCTCCCTCACAAGAGGGGAGAGTCCGGACCCGAGGAGGCCGGATCCAAAAACGTTCCCGAGGCAGCCCTTCCTGGCAGCGTTCCCCCGGGGGGCACGCATGCTGACCACCCTCCCGGAGCCCGGTTCCCCTATCCCGGCCGTTGGATCCTCCATTCGGGGGCCCCTCGTCGGGAAGGCCCAAAAGATTCCAGATCGGTCAGGAGAACTTGTCAAACCGCGGAGCGCCCCGAGGTTACCTTGTAGAAACCCGCGGTGTTTTGTCGTTCGACACCGGGGAGGCTCCGAAATGGCAAATTGACCTCGCCAAGTCGTTTGGAATGGCGAAATTACCCTAGGGAGCAAGTTACAAGGTCGGTTTTGCAAAAGAAAGAAACACTCACGCCTCCACGACAGTATCCGACATCCACATCCTAGGCCAATTGACTACGAGTGTGGTGGACATGAGCTACTTTGACGCTTCTTGGAGGTCGGGTGATCTTCTGGCCACGAAACTTGATCCCCAAAGCAATGTCGACGTTCTGAGTCCATTGGTAGAGCCAAAATCGCAGTTCGGGAGAGGGGATGGCGCCCGTCGGTCCCCATGGTCTTAGGGAGAGGAAATTCGGGGCAAGAAGCTTCCTAGGGGATTTTAGGGTCCCCGCTCTAGCGTCAACACCCCCACTCCACGTCAAGACACGGTGCAAGGTCCCCGATGAATCGACAAGGAGAGGGCCTCAAACATAAACCCTATGGGTTGCCGTGTTCTAGAAGGGTTTTGGCGCTTTGGGGGCGAAGTTTTTTGGTCTTGTAGTTGAACGTGGGTCAAAAAGTGCGTCGAGAACGCTGAGCAAGGGAAATTGACATAACAGAGTTTGGGCCCGTCCTCCTCCCGATGTGGCAATTAGAAGCCGGGGGCCTTTTGCGCCAATTTTTGGCAAGACATTCACAAATTAAAGGTAATTAATGCATTGTACGAAAAATAAATTCCGAGCTGCCCTTCCCTTCAGAAGGCACGCTCCCCGATCGACGCTAACGGCCACCCTCCCGGGCCCCGGTTCCCCTATCCGGAGCGCTGGATCCTCCGCTCGGGGGGCCCCTCTTCTGAAAGGCCCAAAAGATTCCAGACGGCCCCGGAGAAACTTGTCAAACCGCGGAGCGCCTTGAGGTCGACCTTGTAGAAACCGCAGTGTTTAGTCGTTCGGGCACCGGGGAGGCTCCAGAATGGCAAATTGACCTCGCCAAGTCGTTCGGAATGGCGAAATTACCCTAGGGAGCAAGTTACAAGGTCGGTTTTGCAAAAGAAAGAAACACTCACGCCCTCCACGACAGTATCCGGCATCCACATCCTAGGCCAATTGACTATGAATGTGGTGGACATGAGCTACTTTGACGCTTCTTGGAGGTCGGGTGGTCTTCTGGCCACGAAACTTGGTCCCCAGGGCAATGTCGACGTTCTAAGTCCATTGGCAGAGCCAAATCGCAGTTCCGGAGAGGGGAGGCCGCCCGTCGGTCCACTTTGTTGCCATTTCTTAGAATACTTGCCTTAAGGTTATCATCTCTACGAACTGCATGTATCCAGGTTGTATAAGTGGTGGAAATGTCGCCACTTAGATGGCATCCTATTATTCTGACCAAATGCCATTCCTGTTCTCTCTGGCCAAATTCTAAGTCCAGACTGTTATATGAGGAAAATGTACCGTAAAAATAATGCATAGACGTAAATGCACAATGCTGGCAAATTATGGAGGTATATCATGAAGACCTCTGAAGATTTCATATTGGATTAAAGAGGGTACTGCCCAGCAACTACTGTCAAGAACTGAACAAGTTATCATTTAATTTTGCCCAGAAATGCTTCTTCCTTGCAAATTCGTCTTATTAGCAAATCAATTTGATCCAATCTTACAGGTTTTTTGAAGCTCCATTTGGAGATTAATCTACACACTACTTTGCACCAAGGTTATGCCAGAATAACAGAAAAACTAACACTTTGCCTTATTTAATCTCTGGTTCTGCTTTAAGCCAAGAAACAGAAGATACCAATTTCCTGCTACTTAAACGGTGAAACTCTAATTCTTCTTTTTGAGTAATTATCACAGATATTATGCAACAAACTTCTAGGTTTTGAATGATAATCTGCATTTGCAGAATAGCTTGCATTAGCTTTTAGAAATCCAATGTACAAGGCCGAAATTATATGACTTCCATTTGCTTTTGTGGAAACGGATCTGGTTGTTTATTGCATGTCTGTCTATTCATGGCCACTAAATTGTTTTCCAAAGGGTGCATGTGGCATATGCACAAATTTATTTGACTGCCCTACTTGCCAATGACCATCAGCAAGTTGATGCAAATTTATTTGCCTTCTATGCAGAAATTGGGAGAATGAAGCTTAAAATAACAAAGGTGTGTATGGTCTTTGTTCTCTCAGATTGTATGAGTTTAGGTCATACAATGGGCTTTAGAGATTTCTCAAATCTAAACACTGCAAATATTGCAGATCAAGATCCTTCCTTGGCGATTCTCAGTCTAGAAGCCTACATGGTGTACCGCATTGTGCATATCGGAAGATGAATCATGCAATTATATATCTTCAATGTTGCTAAAGCATGTCAGTAATTGGCCATGGCTAGATAATGCACTTAGGGCAGCAGAGATCATGCAATAGTAGGGATGTCCTGTGCTACGAGACTGCACAAAGGGACGAGACCTCGAACTTGGTAGACAATTCCTGATAGTTTGCATTGGACTAGATTAAGTAGGCATCTTTGCTTTGTTTGCATCTTTGTGGAAATTTGGATGAAGGTCCAAGATAGAGAGCTTCTTATCAGCTTAAGTTCCAAGCTAGAGAGCTTTCTGTTGCATTATGTAAGAAACCATGGGGCTTCTGCTAACAGGGCACGGGACTCTTGGAAATTGAAGGTTTGTTGTTTAGTAGAAATTGCCAAGGTCGTTTTCCATGGATGATCTGCTAAAATTCCCAAGCTAGAGAGCTTCCTGTTGCATCATCCTGATTTTATCCCCGGTAAACATCTTGCTTCTTTAAATCTGTCAATTGCTATTGTTGAATTATGGTCTGATCGAAGCATTCCCCTAACTAATGCCTTTTTATTTCCATCTGAAAAGCTGTGTCCCAGTCTTCCCAACAAGTACCAAAGACAAAGGCAAGGCAAAGGTACAAGGCAAAGGCAAGTTGTACCAAAGACAAAGGCTTGAACGTACACTCCATTAATATGGCCAGTTCATCTGGTTGTTCCATGCACTAAGATTTATGTGTCTTTGTTAAAGAGCACTGTAAAGATACTTTGAGTTATCTTCTTCAGCACTTTAGAGATCTTTTAACCTTTTGTGTTGGACTAATATTTCTATTTATGCGATTATCAAAGTTTTTGCAGAATACATTTGGTCAAAAAGGTTTGTTGGAAATTGTTTACAGTCTACTTAGCCATGACTTTGCAGGCGAGTTCAATATTTGTTGGTGTATAGCAGCTGTCTAGGTTCTATTCCTCTTTTAGCCAACCACCCCATTCATCTATTTACTAACTGTGCAAATTTGGTTGAAGCCAACCAAGCATTTAGTAAAATTGCAACGCCGGATCATACGTGGAACGCAATTTTTTGATGCGTCTTTGTCTTGCATTTTCCTTCATATGCTGATCCGACAAATAAGTGGACCCTTTTTTGGATCGACAAAGCTGCATCCTTTGTAACTGCTCCATTTTGTCTCTATTCTATCTGGATTTTCTGATTCCATCGTTCAAACACCTCCCACTATAGAATGGACTACCAGGATAAGACCCATTTAAACGCATAAAACAGATTTAAATACATGTAGAGCATGTTGTAGAATGCTTTTTTTTTTTGTCCCTTTGTTCTTATGTGTAAGTTCTTCGTTAGTTTTTTAATGGAACATGACCGATTGTTCCATTTCATAACCAGGTTACAAAATTCCTAGAGTAGCGTGAAGCAAAAAATGATTAGCTGCACATGGAAATATCACTTTTATAGCAATATGACTATCTTTTACATTGTATCTTACATTCAGAATTGCTATGTGACAAAAGACATGAATGCCATAATAGCAACAGCCTACCACAATGGCTATGAAGAAAGATGTCCATAAGCTATCTGATATTGAACAATAACTATGTGTGTTTTGTTGTAAAATTTTGTATTCTCTTTGTTTTATTGCCCTTAGTCGAAAACATCAGTTTGATGCTTCCTTTGGCCTTTGGCAAAGGTTTACTAAGAGTAGAATGAAAATGGGTCCATGTGCTCTAAGAACAAGATGGGAACCTTACGCTTTTTCTTGCTACGTCTTTGCCATTTCAATGTCTCTTGAATAGCTATTTGTGAGTTTGGAAAGATCATTTTATGGGTACTACAGCTTAGATTTGGAAACCAGCATTGCAGTTGATGCAGGGTTATTTAACATTATTTTTGTCATGAACAAAGCAACATTTGGAAAAAGGTGTGTTAGAGGTAACGTTTTCGATATTCTCTAAATTGATTTGCAACCTATATGAAATTAATGAAGATTGATCACAGACAGTTGCCTTCAACAACTCAATATTGTACTCTTAAAATTTAAATATATTAACCCTCCTTCGATAAAAAACATCGTTTTTCAATCTTCTTTAAACATGCTATTGCTAAACATCCCTCACTATACTGTACGCTTGCAGAAACTATGGTACCTTTTGACAAATGTGTAGAATTACTGTTAGTCAAATTCGAATGCCTAGAACTATCGTTAGTGGGTATTCTATGGCTAATGACACAGACAATTACATACATGTTAACATTGCACGTTTTGTGTTATTGCACCTCCTAACACATAAAAACACTACTTTAAAGAGGAGTTTTGCAATAACAAAACAGATGAAAGCACTACCGTAACTAGGTTCTCCAAGTCAGGGGACAAAACCACATCTTACCACACATTAAAACCCAATTTAATGTCACTTACTCATAAACAACACATTGCTCTTCGAATCTTCATCTACAATCACATAGAAAGCCCACCAACGGTGGGCAATTTTCTAGTAACATCTAAAATAGAACCGTATTTATGCCCGGCAACGCCGGGCACCGTTACTAGTCTTTACTGCATTTTCTTTGAAATGGGCTCTCTTGTTGACACGTATTGTGTCTCAACTTTTCATTCACTTTTCTCATTTTCATTTGCACTTCATTGGTTTGAAGACTCCCTTTCTTGCTCTGCAAGAAATCGATTGATCTTCCTATTTCTTGTTGCAAGCAATCCAATCCCATCCCATGTTGGGAGCGAGGCATGCCCTCCAAGCAAAATACCTGGGCTGGCTCTTTGCTGCAAGCATTCCCTCGGTTTGGTTCTTTGAGCAAGGACAAATAAAGATGTCTTTCTGTATGTCTTTCTGTTTTAAATAAGCCTATGCATTTTGTTCCCTTTTTGACAAATTATTCATGTCATGTATAGACCAATGTAGATGTGCGAAGATGCCTGCCACAATCAAAATGCCACTCAATGCATCACCAATAACATGGATTGCTATTTGACTAATTGATAATACTGCCTCACAATAATCGTTCCTTGTATATGAAACAACAGAACTTGGAGGAGAAAATAAAGCTCGCAAGTACACAAAACAAAATAAGACATACGTTGCTAACCTGTTCAGTGGTCAATAGAACAACTCCATGTCTAGTGGCCTCAAAGTAAATTCCCTCGCCTTTTGATGCAGATATTTCACTCCCGTGGAACTTATTGTCACATGAAGCCCAAGCTGTTTCTTCACAAAATAAATTGATGCCTCACTTGCATATCTTGTTTGCAAAACACCAATCTTAACGCTTCCAACTTTAGAATCAAAACATCTCCAGCAATGCAATGAATTGAGTTTTTGGGTAAGAGCGGCAAATAAAACTGGAATTCTGCAAACCAAATCTCTGTTGTTGCCAAACCTAAAATCTCAAAGCAACCACCCCCCAAGAAGTGCCCTCAAGATCAATCTTAGAAAGTTCCCAATTGACTTTGTGGCAGAGCATAAATGGATGGACTATATAAAAGAGCTTAGAAACCCTAATCCAGAAAAATAAGTTGCAAAAAAGCATAATCCTGCACTGCATCCAACTCTGGATCCATCGCCTGTTGCTTGCCGCCATAGCCAAAATAGTAGTTCTTGGAAGCCGAATCTAGCAATCGCCATATCTTGTTCTGTCCCAGCAGAGTCTTAGCAAACGAAAAGGGCAAGCATGAGAAGGGCATATCTCGACCGTTGCACTGGGGAAGCGATTTTCGAGGAGTGCCTATAGCACCTTTTGGCATTTAAAAAAGGACAGTTGGCATGCCACGTGGCACAATTCGAGCCCTTGATTACATTTGATGCTTGACATACATACTTACTGGATAATTTTATAATATAGGATATAGGATATTCTACCAGTTTTTTTGCTTCGCCATAGCTTGCTGGACTTGGCCTTTTGCTTCGCCTTCTCCATAGCTTGTTGGACTTGGCCTATCAGCTTTTGATCCTGAAAACTTTGTGAACAGAGCTGTCACAGGTGTCAATCCTTTTGCCATAATTGGCCCACTCACACTTAAGCCTAAACCCCGTAAATCAATATAATAATCCGGCATTTCTATTCCTTATCGTCGTTGTTTTTTCTTCGCCAGAATTGTTAAGAGTTTATGTTAAGATTCTTTGATATTGCATCAGCAAAGCAGGGATTTGTTTCTGCCATCGAAAAAAATTTCAGTCTACAAAAAATAAAATGAGTTAGCAGGTTGGCACCAGCACGAATAACTCTTTTTGCATCGTCTCATTTGCTGAAGCTTTCATGGCAGGCAATATATCATTGACCAAGCTTTGGGAATTTGTATGATATGATCTGATAGAACAAGCTGTAGGAACACAAAAGCTCACTTTGCAGAGCTAAGGTGGTTACTAAAGCAAAATCTTGCAAGGTAATGGCAAATGGCTGCAACATTCCCACCTATTTGTTGTCTGTTTCAATTATTATATTCATCTTAGCTGGTGAACCCAGTGGTTTAGGGAGAGGAGAAATTGTAGTTTTGAGAGATGAAGGGAACAATATAGGAAAATAAGATGGCGCAGCCCACAGGCTAGGGTTTTGGCACTGCTTCAGTCTGAGATATCTCCCGTCTCGGTTGTCCGTTTCGTGTGATTCTTGGTGCGTTAGGAAGTATGCGCAGTGATCTTTCCAACGGTGTGTGATACCAGGTAGTTTTTTGGCTGCTTTAGTCCCTGAATTGGGATCATCCACTTCGGCCTCCATGGTCACCACCGCCGGTATGCGTTGCTCGCAATTTTCTACCCCTTTGGCCTCTCCAGTGCTACCTCCTAATTCTCGTCTCAATCCACTTGCAAATGCCCCTGTCTCTATGGATTTGCAATTCCCTCCTCTCTCTCTATGGCATGTACTTCTTCTGCTTCTGCTTCTGCCTCTCTACCTCCTCCCTCTCCCCTGCCCCAACTCCTTCGTCTCTTGCTCCTGTGACGGGCCTGGCCAGTTAGCCTCTCGGTAACTGGAGATCCCATCAATCTCTACCGTTGTATCTATTTACTCTTGGAACTCAGGAATTTACATATGCATACTTAGATAAAGAATTTAATCTTTATACTTGCTCTAAGGTCCCAAATAAAATTATTCTTGCCATTACTCAGCAAAAACTTCACACAACACCCAAAGCTTTAAAATAATGTTAACTTCAAGCCCATATATAATAATAATGATGGCAATATTAATCAAATATATTGTCTAGCAATCCACACACTCCTACTCTCGCCTTTCCGAAGCTTGGCTACTCTCCGGAGCATCTCGCACCTCTGCTTACACCATTAACCACGGGGTTAGTCACACGGACTAAGTGGGGATCGGGGATTTAGGTCATATCTAGCATTAATAATCACAAAGCATTAACTTAGAACAATATTAGTCTTACCGTAACCTCGCCCCTGCAATCTAAGTTATTAGTCCAACAAGCATAACCACTGCAACTTGATTCCAACATTAAAAACCACATATACAATAGCCAAGCAACCATAACATCAACATAGCAACCAATATTCCTCTGGGCCTGAGCAGGTCAACTCGGCTGATCAGGCCAGTGACATAGAGGCGGGGTAACCACGTGTGTACACACCCATCCACGCTGCGTTCAGTATTGGAGGACCACTTACTGTGCATGACGTTGTACCATCCGGTACCAATGCCCGATGTTCAAATATTACCATTTGCATAGCACTGTGCAAAACCGTGAGTCTAGACCATCGCACCTAGACTCCGGCCCCAGAGGTCTATATCAAAGAATTTCACCAATGACAATTACATACAATTCACCAACTCAACATCAAATAATTCCATAATTCACACTTTATGTAACATGAAATGTCCAACCATAGCCTTAATAATGCAAAATGCAACCATCACTATTAAATTACAATAAACGTCTACATCTTTCAAAAATTCACTAACAATAAGGTTACTAGAGACTTTAATAATATTAATCTATAGCATTCTAACCCCTATGGCTTGTATTTTCTGTTCCCACTTCAATTTAGCTAATTCCAAGGTTTTAATAGATAACTAGCTAACTTTCTAAACTACCCATATCATAATCATAAACAACTTATAACCATTAACATAACCCTCCGTAACTTAGGCCTTAATCTTCCATAAATTTCAAGCCCAACTCTTGCTCCAAACCACCCTTAATATTTTAACTTTAGCCTTATCTTTAACTTTAATATATTACTTCCTTACTAACAATTAACTAAATTGTTAAACATTTTATTATCTAACCTAACCCTAAGCTGCGTTCTAGGTCACGATTCCGCCTGCAAGACTTCCTGGATATGGCCTCTAGGCCCTCGAATCCATCCCAAGAAGTCTTGCCCTCTTCCGGTTTTTGTTGCCAAAGGGGTTTCTTAGCAATTTCGCCGGTTTACGGCCCTATTCCGATTAGAATCCATTTCTCAAAGACCAAGATCATGATTTTGACAAATGATTCTAATCCAAATCTTCCTAATTACGTATTATTTCTCCATTTCGATCTTCCTAAGGCCAAAATCGGCCCATTTCAGAGTGATCCACATGCTTTTGCGGCATGCCAAATCGGCAAGATCACTAGCTTATTCCAAAGCGGATTCAAGAAAAATATCGCGGTCTTTGCCGTTCAAACTCATCACTTCAATTCTAATCCATTTTCATGTAACTTTTCATGCTTTCTGATCATTACAATTCATCAAGTTCATGCTATGCAACCAGCAGCATGCAAGAGAAACTTTTACAGTTTTAACTGATTTTTGGCACGCTTTTATCTTATTTCAGCCCTCAGGTTCTAATCTGCTATTCCAATCACTTCTGGCATGGTTTAAATGATAACTCCCTAGAAATCATTAGATCTATAATGCTTTTGCAAGCTTTTTATATGCGATCATTAAATACTTACATATACAATCATGCAAGTTAATTCATATTCACGCACTGAAAATTACTCTAATCCATGCCAAGTTCTAGAACAATCCTACTGTATCAACACAATTTTGCTACACTAGAAAACCCCAGGTGTAAGGCTTGATCCCCACCTGGAATCCCGCTTGCTTCTTCTACGCTCCAACACACTCCCAGAGCTCTGCACGCGATTCGCTCCTTCAGCAATCCCTCTGCAATCTATCTTTTTCCAAATGCTTTTCTCTGTACTTATATTTATTTTTGGCCACCAGTAAGTATTCTGTCCGTATAATTTCTACATATACGACGTATTAATTCTGCATGTGTAATATTTTAATTATTATCCCCTTTTGCATCTTTTAATAAAATAATTCCACAATGTACCTCAATATCCTAGGTCCGTTACAGTCTCTCCTCCAAAAATTCAACCCATGTCCTCATGGGCGCATCTCCGGAAACTCACAAAGAATCCAATTGGCATCTTCCCATGTGGCATCTTCCTCAGGACAACCCGCCCATTGAACCAAAAATCTATGTATTGTTCGCCTCCTTAAGCGACGGGTTTCCTCTCGCAGAATACGTTCTGGTCGGGGGTACAGAAAGTTCTCCTTGCTTACCAAATCATCGTCCCCCAACATATGGGATACGTTCCAAAATTTCATACGGACCCGCATACCTAGGGGCCCATTTACCTGCACTTTTAAATGCCAATGAGCTCTGCTTGGGATTAATCCTCAAGAACACATAATCTCCTTTTTGAAATTCAAGTGGTCTACGTCTCTTATTTGCATACTGCTTCTGTCTATTTTGTGCCACAACCAAATTTTGTCGAAGTCTCCTTAGCTGAGCTTCCATGTCCTCCGCTACTTCATTAGCTGCTTCAACATTGCATTGGGGATCTCTCCAGTTAAGAGGACAACGACACTCCTTACCATACATTGCCTCAAAAGGACTCATTTTGATGGAATCTTGATAAGTGTTGTTGTATGCAAACTCAGCCAAATACAAATAGGAATCCCATACCTTTGGTTGAATAGGCACATACATCCTGAGCATATCCTCCAAGACTTGATTAACTCGCTCCACTTGACCATCGGCTTGAGGACGATAAGATGTACTGGCATATAACTTAGTCCCAATATTTTGAAACAGTCCTTGCCAAAATTGGCTCATAAACTTTGTATCCCGATCTGATGAAATAGTATCGGCATCCCATGCAACCTAAAAATCTCCTTAACAAATAACTTAGCAATATCCATTGCCGTAGCAGTAGTCTTCGTAGGCATAAAATGGGCCTGCTTGGTTAGTCGATCAACCACAACATAAATTGCATCATAACTTGAACATGTCCAGGGAAGCTCAACAATGAAGTCCATGGAAATACTCTCCCACTTAGAAGATGGAATTACTAAAGGTTGTAATTCTCCAGGCTCTTTAAACCTTGATGCTTTTACCTTCTGACAAGATAAACACCTAGCCACGTACTCCTTAACCATCTTCTTCTGTCCGGGCCAAAAGAAATTCTGGCGCATTTTCCTCAAAGTTTTGTGTACCCCTGGGTGGCCCGCCAAAGGACTATCATGTGCTTCATATAGCAACCTCAATCTCAACTCCTGATCATTAGGAATACATATACGGCCATTATAAAACAAAACTCCTTTAGACAATGCATACCTCGGAAAATCTTGAGGGTTCTCCAACACAGGTGCAAAATTTGGATCATTCCTCAACTTGCTAAGAATATCTGCATCCCATTGTCCTTGTAACACACTAATAGAGGTTAAAAATGACCTTCTAGACAAAGCATCAGCAATCACATTTTCTTTGCCAGGTTGATATTCAATTTCAAAATCATACTCTTCTCTTAGTTGCATCCACCTCCTTTGCCTATTATTTAAATATGGCTGTTTTGCAAAATACTTCAAATTTTGGTGGTCAGTCTTCAAAAAGAAACGACGACCCAATAAATAATGTCTCCATACCCTCAAGGCATGGATAATGGCCAACATTTCCAGATCATGCACTGGGTAATTTTGTTGAGCAGGAGACAACTTACGAGATATATAAGCACAAACTCGGCCATCCTGCAGCAAGACTCCTCCTACAGCTTTTCCAGAAGCATCAGTGACTACATGGAAGGGTATATTCATGTCTGGAATCCTTAAAATTGGTGCACTAATCAAAACATCCTTTAACTTTTGGAAACTTTCCTGACAACTATCAGTCCAATGCAAATCATTCTTCTTACCCAACAAAGAAGTCAAAGGAGCAGCAATCTTTGCAAATTTAGGAACAAATTTGCGATAATACCCCGCTAACCCCAAAAATGATCTTACCTCCTTCGCCGTCTTTGATGTGGGCCAATCCCTAACTGCCTCAATCTTAGAAGGGCCTGGCTCTAATCCTTTTTCTGAAATTACATGCCCAAGATATACCAATCTAGTTTGTGCAAAAGAACACTTAGATAACTTACCATACAACTTTTCTCATCGCAAAATAGCTAGTGTCTGCTTTACATGTTCCACATGCTCCTCTAATGTCCTGGAATATACCAAAATATCATCAAAGAAAACCAATATAAACTTATCCAGGAAAGATCAGAATATCTCATTCATGAGACGCATAAAAGTGGCAGGAGCATTTGTCAACCCAAACGGCATTACACAAACGCGTAGTGCCCGTAGCGCGTCCTGAAGGCAGTCTTATAAATATCTGTATCCTTGATCCGGATCTGATGATATCCAGATCGTAAATCAATTTTTGTGAAGTATTTAGCTTGTCCCAACTGATCAAATAATTCATCAACCCTAGGCAATGCATATCTATTCTTCACTGTAATCTGGTTAAGCATGCGGTAGTCAATACATAACCTTAAAGTCCCATCTTTCTTTTTTACAAACAAAACTGGCGCACCAAATGGAGAAACACTCGGCCGTATAAACCCTTGTTCCAATAATTCCGCTAACTGTTTCTTCAATTCGGCCATCTCTAATGCATGAAATCTATATGGTGGCCTTGATGTGGGTTCAGCCCCAGGAACAAGTTCTATCTCATGATCTACCATTCTATGTGGAGGCAATTCTGTTAATTCTTTAGGAAACACATCAGAGAACTCATCCAATACTTTCTGGATCTCAGGGGCAATAGGTTGTTCCTGTAACTCTGCAGTACCCAAGAATGAATCTAACAACAATGCACATCCCATTCTTATGCAACCGTTCTTAATCTGTTTCTTAAAACTTTTTCGGGACAAAGGTGTAACCACTAATGACGAAGGCAATCCTTCCAGCACATACTTATCTCCATTAGGACTTTGACATGTAACTGTTTGCTCTCCGCAATCAATGCAAGCTTTATGTGGCCTCAACCATGACATTCCTAAAATAGCATCATACTTCCCTAGGCTCAATACTTCAAAACTAGTTTGGGACTCAAAATCTCCTACTTGGAATTCAAGATTGTCTACCTTAGCATAAGAAGTCTTAATTTTACCATCATCCAACTCCACATATCTAGGGTCCCGGCTAATCATATTCAAATCTAGTTTATTCGCCAGCCTTGGGGAAATAAAACAATGTGTACTACCACAATCAATAAGAAAGAGAACAGGAACTCCATGAATAATACTTTTAGTGTCCTTCAGCACCTTCTCCACTTATTTATCAACGGCTGTCTTTTGTTGCGACGCACTCTGCTGCAACACTTGCTGGATAGCCTGCAAGATATCGGCTATATCAGAGGTTCCACTAGGCCCAGCTCCTCCTGGGGATCCTCCTGGGAACTCATCTCTACAAGAATCTGGAACCATATCAAATATCATCAATAATCAAAAATCTTATAATCCACTAATCAGAAGCTTGCTCATACCAACCGCGGATTTGGCCCGGCCGCTTAGCCTCTCGTAATCGGAGATCTGCGGACGCCCTCCACAAACATACGGCACCCGCCGTACACCTCGGCAGAAATCCCCGTCCGCCTCATCAACCGCCTGAGGCCCCCGCCTATCCCTCACTGAATCCTCCGTAGTGCGGAAGGGGACACGAAGGTGTCTTGGCGCCGCCCTTCCCCTATGGGCTCCTATCACAGCGAAGCATAACATGTCGAGAACTAGCAATACAATACAACATGCTACCTCGAGGGGTAGCTCAATCGCATATCCATAGATGCAAAGAACATAATCATATGCCATAAAACATGAGAGATCCTACCCGTGGGTTCCTTAACCGAAAGGAAGTCGAATCGACCGGATAGGCCTCAAGATAGAGCGGACAATCATAACAATGGCGGGGCTGGCATAAGACAATGGCTAGGGTTGACCACTCCATCCGCCCCTCCCATGCATACTTTGCGGATGGGCTAGATCAAGCCGTGGCATGACTCTAACCTTCCTCGGATCGCAATCCCATGGCATCACCCATCCGGGACTACTCCAGGTTGCATCTCCCCGGGTCCGACGAGGTAGGAAGGGTTGCATCTCCCCTTCCCGGGTCTAGAGGCTCCACGGCGGCTAGAGAATCGTGGCGGCACACGATTCTGCACTGACCGAACCCCCAAAACAAGAGCCAAGCGGCACTTGCAACTCTTGAGAGGCAGGGCAACACCATTGCCCCAGGAGGTGTCGGACCCATGCTCGGCCCACACGAAGTGACCGACCATAAGCCTAGCCCACTATGGGGTCCCCCGAAGCCCCCACTCGGCAGGGATCCACCCTCCATCTTGCCTCTAGCCCCGTTGTGTAGTGCTGAGTCACATCATAGCTTCCATAGCCCAGTGGGTTCCTATGCACAGGCCGCAACTAGTAGGAACTAAGGGATCTACACTAGGAGCATACTACATATGGCCCTAGGTCTCTACCCCCCTTCCCAACACAAGAGGAACAACATGATCAACCATCATCACATAAACATCCTGAACAATACCATATGAACATCTTAACCTAATCATACATATCTAACTATCAGTTAGGGTTCCTTGATTAGGGTTCAAGATGTTCAACAATGGATTCTAGGGTGGCTCTACTCTAGACACAAAATACTAGCCCACCTGGAATGCTAACTTCCAGATGAACTAACATGAACTCTACTCAACCTACCTCCTCCAGAAGCGCTTCCTCCCATCCCTGGCGTCTCCATGCTCCTTGACGAGGTTCGAAGCCTTGCTCCCTCAACGATCATACACACCCTCCAGGGGCTGCTGCTCCAGGCTAGACTATGATTTAATCGGTGCTTTCAAACGGGGTTTTGGGCACGTGGATGAGAGCTTCGTGCTAGGTCGTGGGGAAAAGGTCTAGGGTTAGGGTTAGAGCTAATATAGGTGTGGGTCCACGGGATGCCACGTGGCACCACTAGGATGAGGCCGTGTGGCGGTTGCTCCAATAGGATAAGGCCATGTGGAAATGGGCCTTATCCTAAGGTTATCTAAGTTAAACAATTAACTTAGATGTGCACCCCTTGCCACTTATCCAAGGCATACAAGGCTACCTAGGTAGGCTTGTATGGTGACGGGTCCAGAATATAATGTATTTATGGCGTATCTTCCCTTGGAAAGTCACAAGATCCCATCAATCTCTATCGTTGTATCTATTTACTCTTGGAACTCGGGAATTTACATATGCATACTTAGATAAAGAATTTAATCTTTATACTTGCTCTAAGGTCCCAAATAAAATTATTCTTGCCATTACTCAGCAAAAACTTCACACAACACCCAAAGCTTTAAAATAATGTTAACTTCAAGCCCATATATAATAATAATGATGGCAATATTAATCAAATATATTGTCTAGCAATCCACACACTCCTACTCTCGCCTTTCTGAAGCTTGGCTACTCTCCGGAGCATCTCGCACCTCTGCTTACACCATTAACCACGGGGTTAGTCACACGGACTAAGTGGGGATCGGGGATTTAGGTCATATCTAGCATTAATAATCACAAAGCATTAACTTAGAACAATATTAGTCTTACCGTAACCTCGCCCCTGCAATCTAAGTTATTAGTCCAACAAGCATAACCATTGCAACTTGATTCCAACATTAAAAAACACATATACAATAGCCAAGCAACCATAGCATCAACATAGCAACCAATATTCCTCTGGGTCTGAGCAGGTCAACTCGGCTGATCAGGCCAGTGACATAGAGGCGGGGTAACCACGTGTGTACACACCCATCCACGCTGCGTCCAGCATTGGAGGACCACTTACTGTGCATGACGTTGTACCATCCGGTACAAACGCCCGATGTTCAAATATTACCATTTGCATAGCACTGTGCAAAACCGTGAGTCTAGACCATCGCATCTAGACTCCGGCCCCAGAGGTCTATATCAAAGAATTTCACCAATGACAATTACATACAATTCACCATCATGCCCATGCCTTAACATACTCAACATCAAATAATTCCATAATTCACACTTTATGTAACATGAAATGTCCAACCATAGCCTTAATAATGCAAAATGCAACCATCACTATTAAATTACAATAAACGTCTACATCTTTCAAAAATTCACTAACAATAAGGTTACTAGAGACTTTAATAATATTAATCTATAGCATTCTAACCCCTATGCCTTGTATTTTCTGTTCCCACTTCAATTTAGCTAATTCCAAGGTTTTAATAGATAACTAGCTAACTTTCTAAACTACCCATATCATAATCATAAACAACTTATAATCATTAACATAACCCTCCGTAACTTAGGCCTTAATCTTCCATAAATTTCAAGCCCAACTCTTGCTCCAAACCACCCTTAATATTTTAACTTTAGCCTTATCTTTAACTTTAATATATTACTTCCTTACTAACAATTAACTAAATTGTTAAACATTTTTATTATCTAACCTAACCCTAACTGCGTTACAGGTCACGATTCCGGCCTGCAGCTTCCGGATATGGCCTCTAGGCCCTCGAATCCATCCCAAGAAGTCTTGCCCTCTTCTGGTTTTGTTGCCAAAGGGGTTTCTTAGCAATTTCGGCCAGTTTCTGGCCCTATTCCGGCAGTTCTGAATCCATTTCTCAGCACCAAGATCATGATTTTGACAGCCAGATTCTAATCCAAATCTTCCTAATTCTGTATTATTTCTCCATTTCGATCTTCCTAAGGCCAAAATCGGCCCATTTCAGAGTGATCCACATGCTTTTGCAGCATGCCAAATCGGCAAGATCACGCGGTTATTCCAGCAGCATTCAAGAAAAATACTGCAGTCTTTGCCAGTTCTGAACTCATCACTTCAATTCTAATCCATTTTCATGTAACTTTTCATGCTTTCTGATCATTACAATTCATCAAGTTCATGCTATGCAAACAGCAGCATGCAAGAGAAACTTTTACAGTTTTAACTGATTTTTGGCACGCTTTTATCTTAATCCAGCCCTCAGGTTCTAATCTGCTATTCCAATCACTTCTGGCATGGTTTAAATGATAACTCCCTAGAAATCATTAGATCTATAATGCTTTTGCAAGCTTTTTATATGCGATCATTAAATACTTAACGCACTGACAATTACTCTAATCCATGCCAAGTTCTAGAACAATCCTACTGTATCAACACAATTTTGCTACACTAGAAAACCCCAGGTGTAAGGCTTGATCCCCACCTGGAATCCCGCTTGCTTCTTCTACGCTCCAACACGCTCCCAGAGCTCTGCACGCGATTCGCTCCTTCAGCAATCCCTCTGCAATCTATCTTTTTCCAAATGCTTTTCTCTGTACTTATATTTATTTTTGGCCACCAGTAAGTATTCTGTCCGTATAATTTCTACATATACGACGTATTAATTCTGCATGTGTAATATTTTAATTATTATCCCCTTTTGCATCTTTTAATAAAATAATTCCACAATGTACCTCAATATCCTAGGTCCGTTACAGCTCCTCCATGCTCTTTAAGCCTCTTAACGTCTCCTACTCTTCCCTTTGCTCCCTGGTCTGCTCCTATCACTATTGCTCGGATCTCACAAACGTGCTTCAGTGATTGGATTAAGCGAGATATGACATCTGGTGTGCATATGCTCGTGTTCCTGCTATGGTGTCCCTTATGATGGAGAATAACAAAAGAGACGTGTCTGAGTATATGAAAGAGTTGCAGGGTCTTGAAGATCGAATGGATGTTCAACTGCCTCCTGATAACGTGTTCTATAAAGCAGAGGTGTGTTCTAGCGCCTTCACTCAAGCTGGTGTCTCGGTTGTGGAGATAGATCGTAGCATCCACTTGCAAAGTCTACACAATCTAATGTCCCATGCGGTGGTGTGTCATTTCAATGGTCTGGGATTTTGGTTGAAGCAACATCTACAAAAGTTGGGATTACCTCCGCATGAGTCCTTGAAAGTTTTAGATAGGCAAAACAATTATTTCTTAGCGATGTTCGGGTCGCCTATTGCTGTTGATAAACTAGTCGAGCATGGAGTGGATCCTTTGTGGGGGCATTATCTCTTGTATCAGGTATACACCCCTGGATTTCTTCCTAATAAGTCTGATGCACGTCGTATGCCCTGCTGGTTTGCATTGGAGGACTTCCCAATTAAGTTGCGGGTTCCAGACTTCTTGCTCTCCATTGCCAATGGATTAGGGTTGCATCTTGCTCATTCTATTGCCAATGGTCCTCGTATTTGTATTTCCCTTCCTGCTGAGGCTTCCCTCCAAAAGTCTGTGGTTGTTAAAAGTGGTCCTTTCTTTTTTTAATACAAATTATCTTTGACGGCCTAGAGCTTGCCAATATGTTTCCTGATGTTGAGGCCTTCTCTACCTATCGTGTGCAGAGACCCTCCATTCTCGTCCCTCCTCCTGCTTCTAACTCCCCTACTTCTACTTCCCCTGCTGCCATCCCTACTCCAACCGTGTCGTCACCCCTTCTTCGTCTTCTGCCCTAGCCATTGGCACACTCCCCGTAGCCCATAATTGTCTTTCTTATATTATGACCAGCAAGAGAGGGTGGACATGGTTGCATGCAAGCAAGAGCGCATTGAAGAAGAATGGTCCATTGCTCGCATGAAAAAACTGCTCGGAGGAGGAATAGCTTTGCACTGCAGCCCTCTGCATCTGCTTCTCCTAACCCTGTTGAACCACCACTCCTCACCATTGTTACTACACGTCCAATAGCATCGCAGCCACATTGGGCTGATCAAGTGGATATTGAGTCTTATATACATGTTGATATGGACTTAGAGCATCTTCCACATCCACCTGATCAATGAAGTTAATCTCCTGGAATGTGCGGGGGGGTTAATCTCCTGGAATGTGCGGGGGGTTAATCTCCTGGAATGAACGGAGCAGGTTGTCCATGGCCCTGGCTAGGTGGGACTCAGACTTCATATGTTTGCAAGAGCATAAATGCAAGAAAGAGGATGCCTACAAAGTTGATGCAGTAGTCAATAGGCAGTACAATGTTCTTGTGGTAGCCTCAGACTCGTCAAAGGCTGGTGTCCTTTATGATAAGGGGCAAGAATGGGGATTGGTTAATGTGTATGCAATTGACCACGCCATAGAGGCAGATTGTGGGCTTCTTTGCGATCCAAATTACTGAGGTTAGGCTCCCCTGTTGCATGGATCATGGCGGGTGATTTTAGCATGGTTGAGCTTGAGCAAGACAAATGTGGCAGAGGTGCAGAGATAGTGCAGGGCTTTGAATGGGAGCAATGGCACTGCTTAATGCAACATTGTGGCTTCATAAAAGCTAACGGTCCCTCAAGTTTTACTTGGTGTAATGGCTAGTGGGGTGGTGGTAGAGCATATGCAAGACATGATAGAGGCTACTATAATGCTTTAGTAGCAACCCTGTTGCCTGCTTTTCATCGTGATGGCATATTGAATACTGCAATTTCTGACCATAATCCACAGTATTTCTCTTGTTCTCATATTGTGGCGCATGCTGTATCTAAGACATATTTCAAGCTGAATATATTTTTCTTGAAGGATGAAGAATTTCTGGCAGGATGTAGACAGGCGTGGTTCACTTCTTTCTCTCGGCACAAGGGCATGGTATTGTTGATGCTCTCGCTGATGTCAAGTCTTTTGCTAAAGGTTGGGGTTGTGAGCGGGCTTCTGCTAACTGGAGCCTTCTGTTGGCTCTTTATCAACAACTTGAGGCATGCAGGTATGTTGCTCCGTCAAATGGTCATGTGGAGAAGCAAATTTTGTGTAGCATTTGGCAGATGGAGTCTGAGCAGGTGCATTTTGCTCGCATTAAAGCTGGGTTGCAATGGTTCAAGGAGGGAGACCGGTGCACAGGTTTTTTCTTCAGAGCTGCCAAAACAAGAAAGTTGGCTGCATCTCTTCAGTCTCTGCAGAATGTTTTATTCATTCTTTGAGTTGTGACAACAACAGTTTTGACATCTCCAAGGCATCCATGCACTTCATGTGTCGTCTTTGTCTCACAACCATGGTAGAAGATATTCCAACACTTTGTAAGGCTTCAACAACTTCAGAAGCTTTGGGTCGTTTCGAGAATACGTCTTCACGTGGGCACATCATTCTCGTTTTTTGCTCCTCCAACTTGTCAAGACGTCGTTGGTACATATGGGTTGGATTAATCCATTGGGCATTGTTGTTATTATTAAACCACTCCATTCGTCGCATAGCTTGCATGAAATCAAGAAGCATCTCATAAATATATCCCAATGCATAGACATCATGAATTTCGTGTCCCCATACACGATCATCATCCTTTGATTTCTCAAACACAGTTTCCTCTAACCATGGATATTTTGCTTGTCCATCCGAAAGTAAGTACCGACACTTCAACAAGGGACGACGCTCTTTGGCATAAAAATGAATTGCATTGTCCCAATCACCAATGGCCACCCACACATTTTGGTACTCATCATCAAAATGTAATTTGACTCTCTTGCAATTAAGCTTTGTGTGAGTGAAGTGGCGTTTGTGGATCTCAAAGACACCTTCTGCTAGGGCAAGAGCTATCTCTGGAACATACTGATATAGAACTCGCATTTTGCTCCTAAGTTCAACGCCTATGTGTTTGTCAGTTCTTCTTGACGCTCTAGCAATTGCATTTGACCATCTTCTAAAAACGTGACAAAAGTTATTAGGTAAATAGTCAAACAAGTGTGCAAGTGTCTCTCCATTCATGAATGGTAGAATCACCATTGGCCCTATGGTATCCCAACTAGAGCTAGCAACTTCATATGCAAGTCCAATGGATGTAGCCAAAGCAGGATGCGAGCTCTTGAAGCATATGTATCTTTGAGCCATCTCATACGTCTCTGCCCTATCTTCGCCCTTGAAAACCCATCCACTGTATAGCTCATCATCTTGGAAGTGTTGTGTTCCGTTGATCTTGATTTGATACGCGTCGCGATGAGTTGGTTTCTCTTCAATAAGGCGATCACATCCACGGCCCTCTAGGTGTATGGGATCAACAAAGATTGATGTGTTCATGTGATTCTCCAAAGAAAAGTGGGGCTTTCTAGGCCCCGCCCACTAGAGCTTCCCCCGATGCAAAGCATTTTAATTACCTCTAACCGACGTGCATTGAGATCCGCAATGATGTTCTTGTGATCTGCACGTCGCTTCTTTGAGGAATTCCATGAAGCTACCCATTCTTTGACACAAGCCTCGGCATTGAGACTTTTAAGCTGCACTGAATGCTTCAAACATGTCTTCAGCTCGTCCATGGGGTTTCCAATCATTGACTTTACATGTGTGTCAAGGAGAGAAGTCAATATTTCTTCCCCGGCCTGGCCATTTTGTGCTAACTCAAATTGGCACTTCCTTTTGACATGTCCGACAAAATGGTCGACACGCTGACCGGTTTGCATCTCTTGATCGGGGACTTTCAAGTAGCACATATCTCATTTATGAGCACGCGCCTAATCTCACTAAGCATTTGTGTCTTCACACTCGGGGCCATACCTACAAACCAATTTAGATTCATTAATCTTGCTTTGTGACTTTTTTCAAACCTTCATTATGAATCTTTACCTACTTTCTTAAGAGTTAGTTTCCCTTTTAATTTTTTTTTAAAAAACCAACTATTGAAATTTTTTCTTGCTCTTAACCACCCCACATTAGTGTTTCTTTGACATCCCTAACATTTAAAAAAAACAACATTCTTAACTAGAAACCCGAAAATCAATAATGCGCTTTTTTTAAAACCCTAACTGACTCAGCCTTTTACTTTTCCTTTTTGTTTAAAATTTGAAGAAACAAACAAGATATAAAAAAGGAGGTGCTATGGACCCGGTAGACCCGGTCTTCTCCACTCAAGGTGGAGCCAACCATGCCCTTGTCCAAGCCGTTGGTGAAGGTAATAAATTAAATAGAGAATGGACCCGGTACACCAAGTCCTCTCCACTCAAGGTGGAGCCGACCATGCCCTTGTCCAATCCCGTAAAGATTCCTATTTATTAATATATTAATAAACAAATAAATAAGGGTAGGCGGTGAGTCTGGACCCGGAGCACCTAGAATGTCTACGAAGTTCGCGAAAAATCGATTTCCAAGAGCAACGATTTTGTTATGAGTGTACATGCAAAAAAAAAAACGGCATTCAATAATTAGAAAACTTACATAAATAAAAAAAAAAGACCATTCACATTAAAAAGACCATTGACATTAAAACTGTTTACATTGATCATTAAAAAGAACTATATACATTGACATGTAACAAAAAAAAAAAAAACAAACAAAAAGAGGAAGAACATAAAAAGAAGGGGCCTCGTCTTTCAACGACGTCCCCTTCTTGTAAAGCAAATAGAGGAAAAAAAGGGCATCGTCTTTCAACGACGTCCCTCTTCTTCCATGGAAAAAAAATAGAAGAAGAAGAAGGAGAAGGAGAAGGAGAAGGAGAAGGAGAAGGAGAAGGAGAAGGAGAAGGAGAAGGAGATAGAAAAGAAAGGAGATTGAATATAAGAAGAAAACGAGAAAGAAGAAGAAGAAGAAAAGGAATAGAAGATTGGAAGAAGAAGAACGGAAAATTAGAAGGAAAAAAACTAAAGATTGGAAGAAGATTGGAAGAAGGAGGAGGAGGATTCGATTCAAACTAAGAATAGGAGAATGAAAAAAAACAAGGATGGAAAGAAGAGGAGGATAGAAATGGGATGGAATGGAAGAACAAACAAGAAAAAACAAGAAACCCTAAATCTATCAAATAATTAGCCTAGATTCAAAAATAGAGTTGATTGATCCATTCAAATACCTTTTGATGCTTGCTTGAAGCTTGAAAGGACCCTAAGGATGATCCGCCGCCAAATATCGCCCTCCAAAACGCCTCCTCTAGCCGCTTGGAAACAAAAAAATCGAGGCGGAAAATACGGCTCTGTTTACGTAAAAGTTACAAGGTGCGACGTTACGCGACGTTGTTCAACGACGTCTGTAATTGTCGTTGAACGACGTTCATAACGACGTTTTGGTTTATAACGACTTTTTTTATTTATTAAGTCATTATTATTAGCAACTTAGCTCTATTTGTTTTATTACTTATGTTTTTTATCTATATTGTAGTTTTTATCTATATTATGTTTTTTATCTATATTATGTTTTTATGAGCCAATACTAGATGCGCGCCCTTATAGGCTACCGCCACCCTATGTTGCTTATAGTGTTGAGCAAACTTTTACACTCACGTATTTTCCAATTTGAAATTGAAAATTTTCGGTCCGATAGCAAGGAAACTTCCGGTAAATGTCCATACACACAATGCTGGTGGAAACGAAGTATACTAAGCTTTACGATAATTTTCGATATCCAACTTATTTTTGTCGTATTTTTGGCGGGATCTGTCCGGCCGGATTTTATTTTTAGCGCTTCAAAAATCGCCAAGCTTTGCCCAAAAAAAAAAAACTCTTCGTATGGAGGCGTAGACGCTCAATCCTTTCGATGATGTTGATCTTCCCCATTATGGCCAGGATTACGATGATGATGCTGATGATGGTTCTCAGAAACAGGTAGTAGACTCCACGGAGCAAGATGATCCTCTTCTTGATCCATATTTCACTCAGAACAATCTGCTCCTATGCACCCAAGATTTCGCAACACATTTGCATCCAAAAGCCAATCTAAAAATACAGGTTAGCAGTACAAAGAACGGACAAACAGATTTAAATGGTGATTCCATAGAACATAAAGAGAATTTGGGGCCTATTGATGTTTCTAAACAAGTTTTTGAGCAAAAATCCGCAGCCATAGAGCAAATAATGGCACGCATACGAGACCCTTTGTGGAGATAAACAGAGTAGCCGAAAATTTGGTCACAGAGACAAAATCTTTTAATGGAGGCCAGCAAACAGTTTGCACAAGCACTCAAATCTTTGGTAAGGATTTGGATTCCAACTCTTCCAAAGAGTCTTCAATGGTATCTTAGTTACTTCCGATTTTCTCTAACCTTAAACCAGTGCCACCACCAAGTTAACCTGATCGTTGCTTAATTTGATGCTATCCACTGGGATTCTGTTGTGGATCACTGCTCTACCTTTCAAACAGATAATAATAATGGTATTTTGCAGGGTGAACAACTCCACAGAGCCCGTCGGTCCCCAGGGCCTTGGGGAGAGGAAATTCGGGGCAAGCAGCTTCCGGGGGGATTTTAGGGTCCCCGCTCAAGGCCAACACCCCCACTCCACGCCAAGACAAGACGCAAGGTCCCCAACACGAATCGACAAGGAGAGGGCCTCCAAAACGAAAACCCCGTGGGTTGCCGTGTTCTAGAAGGGTTTTGGCGCTTTGGGGCCGAAGTTTTGGTCTGCTTCTTGCTTGGGGCGGGTAGAAGTCGGGCCGAGAACGCGGGGCAAGGGGAACTGACGGAACGGAGTTTGGGCATGTCATCCTCCCGATGTGGCAATTAGAAGTCGGGGGCGCTTTTGCAGTGGCAAGACATTCACAAATTCGTAATTAATGCATTGTGCGAAAATAAATTCTGATTTTTTGCCAGCTAGATTCCTAATTCATCTCCAGCACACAACCCAATTTTCGGAATTTTCGGAGAAGATCTAGGTCAAAGGGTTAGCATTAGAACGGTCGGGGGCAGCCCGCTATGGGGCAACCGAGCCGGGCACCCTTCCCCAAGTCAAACGAGGCCAGGACCTTGCGGGCTCCCTCACAAGAGGGGAGAGTCCCACCCCGTGAGGCTCGATCCAAAAAGTTCCCGAGGCAGCCCTTCTGGCCGCTCCCCAGGGCCGCGACGCTAATGACCACCCTCCCGGAGCCCGCCCCTATCCGACCGCTGATCCTCCGCTCAGGGGCCCTTATTCGAAGGCCCAAAAGATTCCGTGATCGTCCGGAGAACTTGTCAAACCGCGAGCGCCCCGAGGTCGGGCGCTAGAAACCGCGGTGTTTTGTCGCTCGCACCGGGAGGTTCGAATGACAAATCAACCTCGCCAAATTGTCCGAATGGCGAAATTACCCTAGGGAGCAAGTTACAAGGTCGGTTTTGCAAAAGAAAGGAACACTCACGCCTCCACGACAAGATCCCAGATCCACATCCTAGGCCAATTGACTACGAAAGTGTGGTGGACATGAGCTACTTTGTCGCTTCTTGGAGGTCGGGTGGTCTTCTAGCGACGGAACTTGGTCCCCAGGGCAATGTCAACGTTCTGAGTCCATTGGCAGAGCCAAATCGCAGTTCCGGAGAGGGGAGGTCGCCTGCCGGTCCCCTGTGGCCTTGGGGAGAGGAAATTCGGGGCAAGCAGCCTGGGGATTTTAGGGTTCCCGCCTCAAGGCCAACACCCCTACTCCACGCCAAGACACGGCGCAAGGTTCCCCGAATCCGACAGGAGAGGGCCTCCAAACGAAACCGTGGGGTTGCCGTGTTCTAGAAGGGTTTACGTTTTGGAGGCCGAGTTTTGGTCTGTTGCAGTTGGGACGTGGCCGAGAAGCTGCAGCCGAGAACCGGAGCAAGGGGAACTGACGGAACGGAGTTTGGGCCTGTCCTCCTCCCGATGTGGCAATTAGAAGTCGGGGGGCGCTTTTGCAGTGGCAAGACATTCACAAATTCGTAATTAATGCATTGTACGAAAATAAATTCTGATTTTTTGCCAGCTGGATTCCTAATTCATCTCCAGCACACAGCCCAATTTTCGGAATTTTCGGAGAAGGTCTAGGTCAAAGGGTTAGCATTAGAACGGTCGGGGCAGCCCGTTGCAGGGCAACCGAGCTGGCACCCTTCCCCAAGTCAAACGAGGCCAGGACCTTGCAGGGCTCCCTCACAAGAGGGGAGAGTCCGGACCCCAGGAGGCTGGATCCAAAAAAGTTCCCGAGGCAGCCCTTCCTGGCAGCGCTCCCCCGGGGGGCCGCACGCTAACGACCACCCTCCCGGAGCCCGGTTCCCCTATCCGACCGTTGGATCCTCCGTTCAGGGGCCCCTCTTCGGGAAGGCCCAAAAGATTCCAGATCGGTCCGGGAGAACTTGTCAAACCGCGGAGCGTCCTGAGGTCGGCCTTGTAGAAACCGCAGTGTTTTGTCGTTCGGGCACCGGGGAGGCTCCGGAATGGCAAATCGACCTCGCCAAGTCGTCCGGAATGGCGAAATTACCCTAGGGAGCAAGTTACAAGGTCGGTTTTGCAAAAGAAAGAAACACTCACGCCCTCCACCACATCCTAGGCCAATTGACTACGAGTGTGGTGGACATGAGCTACTTTGGCGCTTCTTGGAGGTCGGGTGGTCTTCTGGCCACGGAACTTGGTCCCCAGGGCAATGTCGACGTTCTGAGTCCATTGGCAGAGCCAAATCGCAGTTCCGGAGAGGGGAGGTCGCCCGTCGGTCCCCAGGGCCTTGGGGAGAGGAAATTCGGGGCAAGCAGCTTCCGGGGGGATTTTAGGGTCCCCGCTCTGGCGTCAACACCCCCACTCCACGTCAAGACACGGCGCAAGGTCCCCGACGAATCTGACAAGGAGAGGGCCTCCGAAACGTAAACCCTGTGGGTTGCCAGGTTCTAGAAGGGTTTTCGTTTTGGGGCCGAAGTTTTGGTTTGTTGTAGTTGGGGCGTGGCGAGAAGGCTGCTTGTAGAACGCTGGAGCAAGGGGAACTGACGGAACGAGTTTGGGCATGTCCTCCTCCCGATGTGGCAATTAGAAGTCGGGGGGCGCTTTTGCAGTGGCAAGACATTCACAAATTCGTAATTAATGCATTGTACAAAAATAAATTCTGATTTTTGCCACCGGATTCCTAATTCATCTCCAAAGACACGGCCCAATTTTTTCGAATTTTTGGAGAAGGTCTAGGTCAAAGGGTTAGCATTAGAACGGTCGGGCAACGTGGGCCGAAGCTAGCACCCTTCCCCAAGTCAAACGAGGCCGAGGACCTTGCGGGCTCCCTCACAAGAGGGGGAGAGTCCCCACCCGGGGCCGGATCCAAAAACGTTCCCAGGCAGCCCTTCTGGCCTCGCCCAGGGGGGGCCGCGCTAACCACCACCCTCCCGGGAGCCCGCCCCTATCCGGCCGTTGGATCCTCCATTGAGGCCCCTCCCTGGAAGGCCCAAAAGATTCCAGATCGGGTCCCGAGAACTTGTCAAACCGCGGAGCGTCCTGAGGTCGGCCTTGTAGAAACCGCAGTGTTTTGTCGTTCGGGCACCGCACTACCACCCCAAAACTGGGTCCACATGTTGTTTTTTAGTGTCTTCTTTGCTAAAAAACAACACCAAAAAACTACGTGTTGTTTTTTGTCCGGATTTGCTAGAAACGTGTAGTTTTTTGTCAAACTTTTATACATGTAGTTTTTTTTGTGAAAAGTCTACGCGTAGAATTTTGTTAAAATTATCTACGCGTAGAAATTAACATGTGTTTCTACATGTTGTTTTTAAAGTTAGCTGTAGTTTCCAAGTGTAGTTTTTAAGTGTTTTTTTCTAAAAAGTAGATATGTGGTTTTTAATAAACTTAAAATGTCCACGTGTTATTTTTAACTGTTGTATCGCAAAAAAACAACACTAAAAAACCACGTAGAGAAGTTTGTCCGATTTTGCTAGAAACTACACGTAGTTTTCTAATTTTTGCTCTTAACTATGTTGTTTCCAAGTGTTGAAGATAAATGTGATTTCTCAAAACAACTGTTGTTTTTAGTATTGTTTTTCTTCGAATATGTTCTTACAAAGACTACGGTCAGATAATGCTAAAAAAACATTTAAAAGCCTCGTACAGAGTAAGGACATGTCTCCCAATATCTACCCTGGTGTTTTATGCCAGGCCACATCAGGTACTCCTACTTCCATTATCCTTTAATATAATCAAACCTTTCACAATATAACTTAACTTTAGATCATATCATCATTATTATTTAGTATTTGTACATGATTTTGAAAGCGTAAGGTGGAAAATATAATCTGAAGTTTAACGTGTAGAGTATAAATTGTATAGTGTACAGTAGAAAGTGTAAAACGTAAAAAATATGAAGTATAAAGTAATAGTTACATTCCTGTATTTCATAGTTCTATCTCTTTCGTCTCCAGTTATCATTTCCGCGTTAACGCCAACTCTAACAGCAAAAGAGAGACAATTAGAGGAGACAATACTAAAAACAACAGTTGTTTTGAGAAATCACATTTATCTTCAACACTTGGAAACAACATAGTTAAGAGCAAAAATTAGAAAACTACGTGTAGTTTCTAGCAAAATCGGACAAACTTCTCTACGTGGTTTTTTAGTGTTGTTTTTTTGCGATACAACAGTTAAAAATAACACGTGGACATTTTTAAGTTTATTAAAAACCACATATCTACTTTTTAGAAAAAAACACTTAAAAACTACACTTGGAAACTACAGCTAACTTTAAAAACAACATGTAGAAACACATGTTAATTTCTACGCGTAGATAATTTTAACAAAATTCTACGCGTAGACTTTTCACAAAAAAAACTACATGTATAAAAGTTTGACAAAAAACTACACGTTTCTAGCAAATCCGGACAAAAAACAACACGTAGTTTTTTGGTGTTGTTTTTTAGCAAAGAAGACACTAAAAAACAACATGTGGACCCAGTTTTGGGGTGGTAGTGGTGCCCGAACGACAAAACATCATGGGGTTTCTACAAGGCCGACCTCGGGACGCCCGCCTGTTTGACAAGTTCTCCCGACCGATCTGAATCTTTTGGGCCTTCCCCGGAGGGGCCTCTCAATGGAGGATCCAACGGTCGGGATAGGGGAACCGGCCCTGAGGGTGGTGGTTAGCGCGGCGCCCCCGGGGAGCCGCCAGAAGGGCTCAGCCTCGAACGCTTTTGGATCCGGCCTCGGGTCCTGGACTTCTCCCCTCTTGTGAGGGAGCCCCGCAAGGTCTTGGCCTCGCTTTGACTTGGGAAGGGTGCTAGCTCGGTTCGCCACGCCTCCCGACCGCTCTAATGCTAACCCTTTGACCTAGACCTTCTCCAAAAATTCAAAATTGGGCTGTGTGCCGAGATGAATTAGGAATCCAGCTGGCAAAAAATCAGAATTTATTTTCGTGACAATGCATTAATTACTTAATTTGTGAATGTCTTGCCACCGCAAAAGTGCCCCCAACTTCTAATTGCCACATCGGAAGAGGACATGCCCAAACTCCGCTCCGCCGGCCTCCCCTTGCTCCGCTTCTACAAGCAGCTTTTCTCGCCACGCCCCAATCGCAACAAACCAAAACTCGCCCCCAAAACGCAAAACCTTCTAGAACTCCGCAACCCATGTGGTTTACGCATTTTAGGCCCTCTCCTTGTCGATTCATCGGGGACCTTATGGCCGTGTCTTGACGCGGAGTGGGGGTGTTGACGCCAGAGCGGGGACCCTAAAATCCCCCCGGAAGCTTCTTGCCCCGAATTTCCTCTTCCCAAGGCCCTAGGGACCGATGGGCGGCCTCCCCTCTCCGGAACTGCGATTTGGCTCTGCCAATGGACTCAGAACGTCGACATTGCCCTGTGGACCAACCCCTATGCCTTGTATTTTCTGTTCCCACTTCAATTTAGCTAATTCCAAGGTTTTAATAGATAACTAGCTAACTTTCTAAACTACCCATATCATAATCATAAACAACTTATAATCATTAACATAACCCTCCGTAACTTAGGCCTTAATCTTCCATAAATTTCAAGCCCAACTCTTGCTCCAAACCACCCTTAATATTTTAACTTTAGCCTTATCTTTAACTTTAATATATTACTTCCTTACTAACAATTAACTAAATTGTTAAACATTTTTATTATCTAACCTAACCCTAATCAAGCATGTCACGATTCCGGCTGCAGCTTTTCCTGGATATGGCCTCTAGGCCCTCGAATCCATCCCAAGAAGTCTTGCCCTCTTGGTTTTGTTGCCAAAGGGGTTTCTTAGCAATTTCGGCCGCCGGCCCTATTCCTAGATTAGAATCCATTTCTCAAAGACCAAGATCATGATTTTGGATGTACCGATTCTAATCCAAATCTTCCTAATTCTCAGATTATTTCTCCATTTCGATCTTCCTAAGGCCAAAATCGCCCATTTCAGAGTGATCCACATGCTTTTGCAAAGATGCCAAATCGGCAAGATCACGCGGTTATTCCAAAGAAAGATTCAAGAAAAATATCTGCGGTCTTTGCCGGTTCAACTCATCACTTCAATTCTAATCTATTTTCATGTAACTTTTCATGCTTTCTCGATCATTACAATTCATCAAGTTCATGCTATGCAAACAAAGAAGATGCAAGAGAAACTTTTACGCTTTTAACTCGATTTTTGGCACGCTTTTATCTTAATCCACCCTCGGGTTCTAATCGCTATTCCAATCACTTCGGCATGGTTTAAATGATAACTCCCTAGAAATCATTAGATCTATAATGCTTTTGCAAGCTTTTTATATCGCGATCATTAAATACTTAACGACCGACAATTACTCTAATCCATGCCAAGTTCTAGAACAATCCCATCAGATCAACACAATTTTGCTACACTAGAAAACCCCTGTGTAAAGGCTTGATCCCCACCTGAATCCCGCTTTGCTTCTTCTACGCCCAACACGCCTCCCGAGCTCGCACGCCGATTTGCTCCTTCAAAGAATCCCTCCGCAATCTATCTTTTTCCAAATGCTTTTCTCAGTACTTATATTTATTTTTGGCCACCAAGAAGTATTCTCGTCCAGATAATTTCTACATATACGACGATTAATTCTCGCATGTGTAATATTTTAATTATTATCCCCTTTGCATCTTTTAATAAAATAATTCCACAATGTACCTCAATATCCTAGGTCCGCTTCAGCCTCCTCCATGCTCTTTTAAGCCTCTTAACGCCTCCTACTCTTCCCTTTGCTCCCTCGGTTCGCTCCCTATCACTATTGCTCGGATCTCACAAACGTGCTTCAGTGATTGGATTAAGCGAGATATGACATCTGGTGTGCATATGCTCGTGTTCCTGCTATGGTGTCCCTTATGATGGAGAATAACAAAAGAGACGTGTCTGAGTATATGAAAGAGTTGCAGGGTCTTGAAGATCGAATGGATGTTCAACTGCCTCCTGATAACGTGTTCTATAAAGCAGAGGTGTGTTCTAGCGCCTTCACTCAAGCTGGTGTCTCGGTTGTGGAGATAGATCGTAGCATCCACTTGCAAAGTCTACACAATCTAATGTCCCATGCGGTGGTGTGTCATTTCAATGGTCTGGGATTTTGGTTGAAGCAACATCTACAAAAGTTGGGATTACCTCCGCATGAGTCCTTGAAAGTTTTAGATAGGCAAAACAATTATTTCTTAGCGATGTTCGGGTCGCCTATTGCTGTTGATAAACTAGTCGAGCATGGAGTGGATCCTTTGTGGGGGCATTATCTCTTGTATCAGGTATACACCCCTGGATTTCTTCCTAATAAGTCTGATGCACGTCGTATGCCCTGCTGGTTTGCATTGGAGGACTTCCCAATTAAGTTGCGGGTTCCAGACTTCTTGCTCTCCATTGCCAATGGATTAGGGTTGCATCTTGCTCATTCTATTGCCAATGGTCCTCGTATTTGTGTTTCCCTTCCTGCTGAGGCTTCCCTCCAAAAGTCTGTGGTTGTTAAAAGTGGTCCATTCTTTTTTTAATACAAATTATCTTTGACGGCCTAGAGCTTGCCAATATGTTTCCTGATGTTGAGGCCTTCTCTACCTATCGTGTGCAGAGACCCTCCATTCTCGCCCCTCCTCCCCGCTTCTAACTCCCCTACTTCTACTTCCCCGCCGCCATCCCTACTCCAACCGTGGTCGCCACCCCTTCTTCGCCTTCTCGCCTAGCCATTGGCACACTCCCCCGTAGCCCATAATTGTCTTTTCTTATATTATGACCAGCAAGAGAGGGTGGACATGGTTGCATGCAAGCAAGAGCGCATTGAAGAAGAATGGTCCATTGCTCGCATGAAAAACCGCCGGAGGAGGAATAGCTTTGCACCGCAGCCCTCTCATCTACGCTTCTCCTAACCCTGTTGAACCACCACTCCTCACCATTGTTACTACACGTCCAATAGCATCGCAGCCACATTGGGCTGATCAAGTGGATATTGAGTCTCATATACATGTTGATATGGACTTAGAGCATCTTCCACATCCACCTGATCAATGAAGTTAATCTCCTGGAATGTGCGGGGGGTTGCCTCCTCCCCTACTAAACGGAGCAGGTTGTCCATGGCCCTGGCTAGGTGGGACTCAGACTTCATATGTTTGCAAGAGCATAAATGCAAGAAAGAGGATGCCTACAAAGTTGATGCAGTAGTCAATAGGCAGTACAATGTTCTTGTGGTAGCCTCAGACTCGTCAAAGGCTGGTGTCCTTTATGATAAGGGGCAAGAATGGGGATTGGTTAATGTGTATGCAATTGACCACGCCATAGAGGCAGATTGTGGGCTTCTTTGCGATCCAAATTACTGAGGTTAGGCTCCCCTGTTGCATGGATCATGGCGGGTGATTTTAGCATGGTTGAGCTTGAGCAAGACAAATGTGGCAGAGGTGCAGAGATAGTGCAGGGCTTTGAATGGGAGCAATGGCACTGCTTAATGCAACATTGTGGCTTCATAAAAGCTAACGGTCCCTCAAGTTTTACTTGGTGTAATGGCTAGTGGGGTGGTGGTAGAGCATATGCAAGACATGATAGAGGCTACTATAATGCTTTAGTAGCAACCCCGCTGCTTTTGCTTTTCATCGTGATGGCATATTGAATAATTGCAATTTCTGACCATAATCCACAGTATTTCTCTTGTTCTCATATTGTGGCGCATGCTGTATCTAAGACATATTTCAAGCTGAATATATTTTTCTTGAAGGATGAAGAATTTCTGGCAGGATGTAGACAGGCGTGGTTCACTTCTTTCTCTCGGCACAAGGGCATGGTATTGTTGATGCTCTCGCTGATGTCAAGTCTTTTGCTAAAGGTTGGGGTTGTGAGCGGGCTTCTGCTAACTGGAGCCTTCTGTTGGCTCTTTATCAACAACTTGAGGCATGCAGGTATGTTGCTCCGTCAAATGGTCATGTGGAGAAGCAAATTTTGTGTAGCATTTGGCAGATGGAGTCTGAACAGGTGCATTTTGCTCGCATTAAAGCTGGGTTGCAATGGTTCAAGGAGGGAGACCGCCGCGTTTTTTTTTCTTGAGCTGCCCAAAACAAGAAAGTTGGTCGTGATCTCTTCACCTCGCAGAATGTTTTATTCATTCTTTGAGTTGTGACAACAACAGCTTTGACATCTCCAAGGCATCCATGCACTTCATGTGTCGCCTTTGTCTCACAACCATGGTAGAAGATATTCCAACACTTTGTAAGGCTTCAACAACTTCGTAAGCTTTTGGTCGCTTTTAGAATACGCCTTCACGTGGGCACATCATTCTCGTTTTTTGCTCCTCCAACTTGTCAAGACGTCGTTGGTACATATGGGTTGGATTAATCCATTGGGCATTGTTGTTATTATTAAACCACTCCATTCGTCGCATAGCTTGCATGAAATCAAGAAGCATCTCATAAATATATCCCAATGCATAGACATCATGAATTTCGTGTCCCCATACACGATCATCATCCTTTGATTTCTCAAACACAGTTTCCTCTAACCATGGATATTTTGCTTGTCCATCCGAAAGTAAGTACCGACACTTCAACAAGGGACGACGCTCTTTGGCATAAAAATGAATTGCATTGTCCCAATCACCAATGGCCACCCACACATTTTGGTACTCATCATCAAAATGTAATTTGACTCTCTTGCAATTAAGCTTTGTGTGAGTGAAGTGGCGTTTGTGGATCTCAACGACACCTTCTGCTAGGGCAAGAGCTATCTCTGGAACATACTGATATAGAACTCGCATTTTGCTCCTAAGTTCAACGCCTATGTATTTGTCAGTTCTTCTTGGCGCTCTAGCAATTGCATTTGACCATCTTCTAAAACGTGACAGGTTATTAGGTAAATAGTCAAACAAGTGTGCAAGTGTCTCTCCATTCATGAATGGTAGAATCACCATTGGCCCTATGGTATCCCAACTAGAGCTAGCAACTTCATATGCAAGTCCAATGGATGTAGCCAAAGCAGGATGCGGGCTCTTGAAGCATATGTATCTTTGAGCCATCTCATACGTCTCTGCCCTATCTTCGCCCTTGAAAACCCATCCACCGAGATAGCTCATCATCTTGGAAGTGTTGTGTTCCGTTGATCTTGATTTGATACGTGCGATGAGTTGGTTTCTCTTCAATAAGGCGTATCACATCCACGGCCTCTAGGTGTATGGGATCAACAAAGATTGATGTGTTCATGTGATTCTCCAAAGAAAAGTGGGGCTTTCTAGGCCCTGCTCCACTAGAGCTTCCCCCCTGATGCAAAGCATTTTTAATTACCTCTAACTGACGTGCATTGAGATCCGCAATGATGTTCTTGTGATCTGCACGTCGCTTCTTTGAGGAATTCCATGAAGCTACCCATTCTTTGACACAAGCCTCGGCATTGAGACTTTTAAGCTGCACTGAATGCTTCAAACATGTCTTCAGTTCGTCCATGGGGTTTCCAATCATTGACTTTACATGTGTGTCAAGGAGAGAAGTCAATATTTCTTCCCTGGCCCGGCCATTTTTGTGCTAACTCAAATTGGCACTTCCTTTTTGACATGTCCCCGACAAAATGGTCGACACGCTGACCAGCTTTGCATCTCTTGATCGGGACTTTCGTTAGCACATATCTCATTTATGAGCACGCCGCCTAATCTCACTAAGCATTTGTGTCTTCACACTCTCGGCCATACCTACAAACCAATTTAGATTCATTAATCTTGCTTTGTGACTTTTTTTTCAAACCTTCATTATGAATCTTTACCTACTTTCTTAAGAGTTAGTTTCCCTTTTAATTTTTTTTTTAAAACCAACTATTGAAATTTTTTCTTGCTCTTAACCACCCCACATTAGTGTTTCTTTGACATCCCTAACATTTAAAAAAAAACATTCTTAACTAGAAACCCGAAAATCAATAATGCGATTTTTTTTAAAACCCTAACTGACTCAGCCTTTTACTTTTCCTTTTTGTTTAAAATTTGAAGAAACAAACAAGATATAAAAAAAGGAGGTGCTATGGACCCCAGTAGACCCTGGGTCTTCTCCACTCAAGGTAGAGCCAACCATGCCCTTGTCCAAGCCAAGCAGTGAAGGTAATAAATTAAATAGAGAATGGACCCAGACACCAAGTCCTCTCCACTCAAGGTGGAGCCGACCATGCCCTTGTCCAATCCCCAGAAAGATTCCTATTTATTAATATATTAATAAACAAATAAATAAGGGTAGGCGGTGAGTCCGGACCCGAGCACCTAGAATGTCTACGAAGTTCTGAAAAATCGATTTCCAAGAGCAACGATTTTGTTATGAGTGTACATGCAAAAAAAAAAATTCAATAATTAGAAAACTTACATAAATAAATAAAAAAGACCATTCACATTAAAAAGACCATTGACATTAAAACTGTTTACATTGATCATTAAAAAGAACTATATACATTGACATGTAACAAAAAAAAAAAAACAAAAAACAAAAAAAAAGAGGAAGAACATAAAAAGAAGGGGCCTCGTCTTTCAACGACGTCCCCTTCTTGTAAAGCAAATAGAGGAAAAAAAGGGCATCGTCTTTCAACGACGTCCCTCTTCTTCCATGGAAAAAAAATAGAAGAAGAAGAAGGAGAAGGAGAAGGAGAAGGAGAAGGAGAAGGAGAAGGAGAAGGAGAAGGAGAAGGAGAAGGAGAAGGAGAAGGAGAAGGAGAAGGAGAAGGAGATAGGAAAGAAAGGAGATTGAATATAAGAAGAAAACGAGAAAGAAGAAGAAGAAGAAAAGGAATAGAAGATTGGAAGAAGAAGAACGGAAAATTAGAAGGAAAAAAACTAAAGATTGGAAGAAGATTGGAAGAAGGAGGAGGAGGATTCGATTCAAACTAAGAATAGGAGAATGAAAAAAAACAAGGATGGAAAGAAGAGGAGGATAGAAATGGGATGGAATGGAAGAACAAACAAGAAAAAACAAGAAACCCTAAATCTATCAAATAATTAGCCTAGATTCAAAAATAGAGTTGATTGATCCATTCAAATACCTTTTGATGCTTGCTTGAAGCTTGGAAAGGACCCTAAGGATGATCCGCGCCAAATATCGCCTCCAAAAACGCTCCTCTAGCCGCTTGGAAACAAAAAATCGAGGCGGCGGAAAATACGGCTCTGTTTCTGTAAAAAGTTACAATGCGACGTTACGCGACGTTGTTCAACGACGTCTGTAATTGTCGTTGAACGACGTTCATAACGACGTTTTGGTTTATAACGACTTTTTTTATTTATTAAGTCATTATTATTAGCAACTTAGCTCTATTTGTTTTATTACTTATGTTTTTTATCTATATTGTAGTTTTTATCTATATTATGTTTTTTATCTATATTATGTTTTTATGAGCCAATACTAGATGCGCGCCCTTATAGGCTACCGCCACCCTATGTTGCTTATAGTGTTGAGCAAACTTTTACACTCACGTATTTTCCAATTTGAAATTGAAAATTTTTCTATCCGATAGCAAGGAAACTTCCCAGAAATGTCCATACACACAATGCTGGTGGAAACGGCATACTAAGCTTTACGATAATTTCCGATATCCAACTTATTTTTGTCGATTTTTGGCGGGATCTCGTCCGCCGGATTTTATTTTTAGCGCTTCAAAAATCGCCAAGCTTTGCCCAAAAAAAAAAACTCGCCGCCAGATGGAGGCGTAGACGCTCAATCCTTTTCGATGATGTTGATCTTCCCCATTATGGCGGGATTACGATGATGATGCCGATGATGGTTCTCGAAAACGTAGTAGACTCCACGGAGCAAGATGATCCTCTTCTTGATCCATATTTCACTCGTAACAATCGCTCCTATGCACCCAAGATTTCGCAACACATTTGCATCCAAAAGCCAATCTAAAAATACAAAAGTTAGCAAAGACAAAGAACGGACAAACAGATTTAAATGGTGATTCCATAGAACATAAAGAGAATTTGGGGCCTATTGATGTTTCTAAACAAGTTTTTGAGCAAAATCCCCGCCGCCATAGAGCAAATAATGGCACGCATAATGAGCCCTTTTGTGGAGATAAACAGAGTAGCCTAAAAATTTGGTCACAGAGACAAAATCTTTAATGGAGGCCAGCAAACAGTTTGCACAAGCACTCAAATCTTTGGTAAGGATTTGGATTCCAACTCTTCCAAAGAGTCTTCAATGGTATCTTAGTTACTTCCGATTTTCTCTAACCTTAAACCAAACCACCACCAAGTTAACCTCGATCGTTGCTTAATTTGATGCTATCCATCGATTGTGACGCCCCCACTGTATACGGTGCTCTCACCGTACACAAACAGGAGTTCTTCCCCCACACCAGCTCCATGCCGATACAGGCCCTCCACATATCATCGCACTCCGTAACGAGTCCCGTGGAAGAGTGAAGGTGTCATTCTACCCCTCCTCCCTCGTGGCCTACCTAGTCAGCGAAGCGTAAACATACATGTCGGTACTCAACATATCCTCCATCCACCCAGAAGGGTGGTATATCAACATCTGCAGAGACAGTGGTCAGCACATCACATAGGGAATCCTACCCAAGGCTCAGACTCAAGGGGTGACTGGACGGCTTGGGTCTCCGTGAGTTCATTGCGCATGTAATTCATGGCAATGGATTTGGCTGGCATAAGAACATGGCATAGGGTTGTCCACTCCATCCGCCCCTCCCCGTGCACACTTTGCGTGAGTAGGTCAAAAGTGTTGGGACTCGATCAGAGGCCACGGGTGCATAGCCAAGGGGCTATTCCCCGGTCTCATCCTCCCAGGCCCGATGGGGGGCGTGTAGGGATCACTCCCTCCGTGAGATCTACATGCCGACTCAAGGTGACTAGAGGGCCACCGCCTCATTCTGATCAACCCACTGGAAAGTGTACACCACTTCACGGGTGTCGAGCCCATGCCTTACCCGCACTCAGTGGTAAGCCATTAGACCTAGTCACACTGATCCCCGGTAGGCTTTACACACCAGGGGGATCATTCAGGAGTCAGAACATGAACCTCCTTCTTAGCCAGTCTGGCCCCTTCACCCACAACCAGGTGTGGCTCTTGTACACAGGCCGAATCTACAGTGTGCTAGAGAGGCTATTCTAGGAGCATCAACTACAAGCTTTAGGGCCTCTACCCCCCTTCCCCATACAAGGAGTTCACAGAGATACATCATCCAAATACATCACAGAAGAACTAAAGAACTAGATCTAATCATAGAGTTAGGTTCTTTAGTTAGTGTCCGAGATCTACGATCTAGATAGCTGCTATGGGCAATTTAATAGTCTAACCCTACTGATTCTATGACTAGAAGACGGTTTAAGCTATTAAATTGACCAAATACCTGATCCTTGAGTGGCTCCTCCCGACTGAAGTTCAACCATCCCCGCCGAAATGAGCGGGTGGGGAACCGATGGCGCAATTCGCCGGGCAAATGCCGGGAGGCGGTTTTGGCTCCCCGGGCAGCCAAAACCGAGCTCTAAAACGCTAAGGACTAAAAAAAACTAGCAAGCTAGGGTTTTCCTACCCTAAATAGACATGGGGTTTAGGCTAGGGTTTCCAATTACCCAATTTGGCATGTGGGATAATTGGAAAGGCCCCACTTGCCTTTAATGGCTAGGTGGCAAAATATGCCAACATGGAAAGGTGTGCCCTCATTAATGTGCACATGTGCACATTAATAATATATGAACACTCCTAGCAAGTTGCCCCTAGGGCTACTTTACCGGCTATCCGCTGGCGTACACGCCGGGTCGGAGTGGCGCGGTACGCTGCGATTCGGGCAAAGATGCGATAATGCCTTGGGACCGTGATACCGTGGCCGAACGCCACATTCTCCCCACCTTGAAATGATGTCGTCCCGCAAAGATCGTGGGTCTCCCCACCTTGGGATCTTCCTAATCTGCAATCAACGTGATGCATACAATATAATAGTTATACATTTACCAGGATTACCCTAAGGTAATATTTTTAAAACATTATCACGTCATCATACTATGGAATACTTAACAATTCACAACATCATTAAACAAGGTATTCACTATCTTAAGTTAGACAAAATTTCAACATTTCATATCTATAATTATAGTCCGAGGTACTCTTCATTCCTTGCAACACATTCCAACAAAACTTGTGTTGCAAGTCTTCGTAGCTCGACCTCCTTACTCTTCTGAGCTCTCTTGGCGCTCACAGTCGACACTACGCTAGTACCGCTTTTAATTATTTAATAAATTTTGGTTATATGGTGACCACCCCACCTATCTACATGAATGCATGGCTAATCTCCCTGCCAGGGGAAGAGGATGAATCTTCCATAATGGCCGTGGAGACAAATACTATATGCCTATATGCCGCCATGCCTACACCTCTAGTTGCCCAACAGGAGGATATCCTTCTCGCGTGGGGTGCGTGAAGGATGGATTCCTCCTATCAAAGCATATATGGGGCTAAAGGTGCTTTCCCTATCAATGCATTCCTTAATGACCTCCTTTCTCTCGAGGTCGCCTACTCCGCGGGGAACGTAGTAGACTTTCTAATCTACCTTCCACTCGCCCAAAGCGGAAACGCGCGTCATGCCTACATTGACATTACACCACGCCCTAGAGATCACCGTAGTGGTCTCATCATCGGTAACAACGCATGCACCCATACTAAGCATAGGTTGCATCGTGAGATTAATCTATACAAGAATTAACCTACACAAATCGACATGCCCGGCCGATTTCTTCTGAGATGACCTTGCCGCCCCATTGCTCCATAAACCGTGGGTACCGCTTTACTAAATCCTTCTTAAGTACCCACGTCGCGTTTTCCACCGGCAAGTGTTTCCACTTGACCAAGTATTGAGGAACTCCGACCTCCTTGTCTTCTTTGAAAGCTTTATCAAGAATCATTTCGAACTATTTCCAAATGCTTCCTCCGCCATTTCCAACAACGTTGAGTGTCCAAGACTTCGCCCTCGATTTGGAGTATGCTTCTTCAACAAACTCACGCGGAAGACCTTATGAATCTTTAGGTGTGCCGGGCAAATCCAACTTGTAGGATTGATTACCTACTCTCTTGATTATTCCAAGGGTCCAGCCCACCTTGGAGCAAGCTTCTTGCAATTGCCAATCCCGAAGCCACCGCTTTCACCTTTATCTTGAGCCATACATCATCTCCAACTTTGAACTCTCTGACTGTTCGATGCTTGTCGGCGATGCTCTTCTGACGACTTCTTGCTGCTAGCAGATAACCTCGAACTTCTTCCACGAGCTGCTGCATATCGGCCAACATCTGCTGCGAAACTTCTACTTTTGACACCGGGTTGTGCCAAGTGTCCGAGTTAGGCAATCGATAGCCATAATTGATCATAAATGGCGACATTTGGGATGATTCCCGCTTGGTGCTATTGTATGCAAACTCCACCAAGTGAATAAATTCTTCCCACATACTTTGCTTATTCCGCATATAGTTTCTTAGCATGTCTTCTAAGATCCCGTTGGTCCGCCTCCGTCCGCCATCCGTCTGAGGATGATACGCCGCGCTCATGGATAGCTTGGTCTGAATCGCCGCAAAGAGGTCTTGCCAAAAGGCACTCATGAACTTCGATCCCCGCCGGAGATAATCTCCCTTGGCATGCCATGAAGCCCAAGATCTCTTTGGTGAAGAGCTTTGTCAGATCCATAGTCAGACTCGTGGTCCCGCAAGGCACAAAATGTGCCATCTTTGACAACTTGTCGATCACTACCATCAAGGCATCCTTGCCTCTCGCCGTTCTTGGGAGTCCCGTGATGAAATCCATGCCGATGACCTCCCACTTAGCGCTTGGCACCGCTAATGGCTCTAATGCCCCCGAATTAAGTCCGCTCCGCTTTCGCCTCACGGGCATAGCCGACATTCCTTGATGTAGCGAAGCTATTTGCTTCTTCATTCCCCGCCAATAATAGCCTGCCGCGCACTTTGAAATATGTTTTCATGAATCCCGCATGGCCAGCTATTGGGCTGTTGCGTGTCATGGAGGATCAACTTCCTTACACCTGATGATTCGCACGCACAACTTGTTCTTATGGTATAACAAGTTGCCTTCCTTCTTATAATGCTTGAAGGCCTCCCCTCTTTATCCGTTCTAGCCTCCTTAGAGAGGCTTGCCCATACTTCCCCAAATCCACATCCGCTGGCAAGGACTCTTCAATCTTCTTACCAAAGTCGCCGAGAGCGTCGAAATTGCGTTACAATGCACTCTAGTTGTCGTGGATGCCTTGAAAGCGCATCTGCTACCACATTGAGCTTCCCTAACTTGTAGACTATATCAAAGTCATATTCCTCGAGGAACTCCATCCATCTCCGCCGCCTCATTGAGGTGTGGTTGCGTGAATACATATTGGAGGCTCATGGCTCAGATCCAATTGGAACTTCCTTCCCAAGAGATAGTGCCTCCATATTCTTAATGCCCCGACAACCGCAAGCAATTCCCTGATCGTATGCGTTGGGTAGCGGCGTCTCGGCGTCGTTCATCTTTCTCTCGAATCATACGCTACCACACGCTCTTCTTGCATAAGCACCGCACCAGTAGCTATCTTACTGTGATCTGTTGCTACAAGCTTATCTTTCTCCTGTCCGCAAGGTCAAGACAAGGGGCGTGAATTGAGCTTCTTTCAACAATTCAAACCCCTTTTTTGGGCTTTCTTGTGCCAATGCTCTACCCAGTCTTTCACCTTCTCTCGCCCTCGTCAGTCATTAATCCGGGCTGCTATCTTAGCAAAGTTCTTCACGAACTTCCCGTAGTACCGCTAGACCGAGAAAACTTCGACCTCGTGCACATTCTTCGCGCCGCCAATCAATTATTGCTTCAATCTTGGCGAGGTCCGTCGAGATGCCTTCGCCCGAGATCACATGACCAAGGTATTCCACCTTCTCTCCGCTATAAGTGGCACTTCGACAACTTGGCGCATAACCGGTGCCTCTTCAACTTCTCTAGCACCTTTCTCAAGTGTTGCACGTGCTCTTCAAGGGATCCGCTATACACCAAAATGTCATCAAAAAAAACAATCACAAAGGTGTCCAAGAATTCCACGAAGATATCGCTCATGAGCCTCATGAACGCTAAGGGGCATTTGATAAGTCGAAGGGCATCACCGTGAACTCATAATGCCCATACCAAGGCCCCGGCGGCGGTCTTGTGGATATCCTCCTCCTTTATCCGTATCCGATGATAACCTCGACCTTAAGTCGATTTTGAGAAGATCTTTGCTCCTTGAAGCTGATCCATCAAGTCGCCTCGATCTTGGAAGCGCATACTTGTTCTTAATGGTGTGCTTATTCAACCGCTGTCTATAGTCTATGCACATCCTCAAGGATCCATCCTTCTTCTTGACAAAAAGAATGGGCGCCCAAACGGCGAGACACTAGGTCTAATGAAACCTAGGTCGAAAGCTCCCTCGCAATCGCTTCTTCAACTCCGGCAACTCTGCGTTGTCATTCTATATGGAGCCTTGCTTGTAGGCTTTGTTCCCCCTGTTCGAAAAGCTATCTCGCACTCGACTCCCCTATAAGGAGGGAGCTGCTTGATCTCATCCGAAAGAGATCGTGGAACTCCGTGATCAACTTAGCTATTTGCTTCCCAGACTTTTGTCGAGCATCTTGTCTTCCTTGCTTCCTTCCAATTCCGGCTCACTAATCTCAAGCTTGAAGATGTATGCTACTTGCTCACTCTTGATGCACTTGAACAGCCGTTTAGAAGACATGCACTACATGATGGGAACAACTTCTTTACCTGTTATCTCAATGATCTTGTCGTCGGGTGTTGGGAAGGTCACCTTCCGCTTCCACAATCAATAATGGCCCCTCGCTGGTCCAAGGTACTCCATACCTATTATCAAGTCGTATTTGCCGATGCCCATTACCTCTGCCCCCATCTGGATCTTAATCCCCGGCAAGTCGATGTCAAAGTTGATTCTTTTACCTGCCGTCTGCCTTACTGCTCCACTTGCTAAGACAACGGGCCTTGGCTTTGACTTTAATGGTTTCAACTTCAACATTTGAACCATTCTGGGAGATGCAAAGTTATGGCTACTTCCCGAATCTATCAGGACTATAAATGACTTGGCCTTGGCCTTTCCCACTGTGGAAATTACTTTATACCGGCTCTCTTGCTCAGATCTATTGCGGCAAAGATATGACACTCACCCTGAATGTAGTCGCGCCTCCTCGCCGTCGCCGTCGACCAAAGTGTCCCAATCTCCCAACTCGCTCTAGGCCTGCACTCATGACATATGGGCGCTCACGCCCCCTATGGCCTGGCTGGAAACACACAAGCAAAGCCGCTTTTGCACTCTGTCTCTTCTCCTTGGGCATGGCCTCGCGAAGGGATCGCACCGCTTTGGAGTAGTTTGCCCCTTCCCCGCTTGTCTTTGAAAGACACCTTGCTTCTTCTCCCCGCCGCTTCCCTTGATTGCCACTATATGGGGCTCTAGCTGGCCCCTGGCCGGCTGGCCCCTCGGCCGAAACCGCCGGCTGCCTTTGCCTTTATCTTGGTAATATCGCTGCCTCGCCTCGCTTATTCTCGAGGTCCTGCTCTTTGCAAACTTATTGCCTTGGACTCCGCCGATCATCGTTCTCGGGTTTATTGCCCTTACAAGCTTGCGGATCTCCTCATTCGGACCTTCAATGTAGCTTTCCACTTTGCGTGCTTCTCACCTAACTTTGGCACATACAAAACCTTAGCCTCATAAATTCCTCTCTCAGATATTTAAATCTGACTTGACTTGTTGCCTTGCCGCAACCCGTAGAACTCTAACAGATCATACTGACTTGTGTTCTCTTGGGGGCGTAATGGCGCTTTGAAGGCTTTAGCAAACTTCTTGAACCCGCAAGCATCCCCGCTTAAGCCATGAGCCTTGGCATAGCCCTTCCACCAAATGCGTACGCTCCCTTCAGTTCATTTTGTTGCCACCCCCTTTATCCTTATCCTTCATACCATAGGCATTGCCGTTTAAGCTCATCTCGTCAAGCCAAGCCTCTGCCTCCATGCGACCTCGTTCTCGCTGAGAATTGCTCGAGCTTCCCGGCCTTCCAAACATTTCCCAATGCGTAGTCTACTTTCTTTCCTGTAGTCGAGGTTCTTGTGTCCCTTTTGTCGTCCGTCCGGTGGTTCCTCGCCTTTCGCCCGCTTCGGACTTGGTTACGCTTCTTCTTCTTCCTCGAGTCGGTCTTGAATCGAAGCTTGAGTCGGAGGAGTCCGAGATGGGGACCTTCCTCTCTTGCTCCTCTTCTTGTCTCTATCTGTTCTCCGAAAGCTGATGCTTGCGGCAGATTGAGCGTTACCCACCGAACACGCTCCACCCGCCAGCGGCTAGCAAGGCCTTTATCCGCTTCAGGTCCGTCCTCATTTGCGATATTTCTTCTTACGGGGTCATTTGTCCAAATTCTTCAAGCAGGTTCCTTGCCGGGCGTGGCCTGGGCGGGCTCTGTTCCCCTGTAAGTTCCCGCAGTTGTCGTTCTCCCGCGCTCAGGCCTCTAGCTGCATACACAAGTGGTTCATATCTACATGGTTAGTTTTCCTTGCTTTCTTGCATTATTTATGTTTGTTGGCATGGTTGAGGGACACAAAATATATCAACAAAACATTTATAGTGCAAGAGAATGTTATATTTATATTTTATATTACACTAATACAAGAAATTGCAACTACTTGCTAATCATTTCATTGATGCCTGTGAAGATGGATTATCCTCCAGAACTTTTTCACTTGGGCCGTTCCCCAATCAATGGCCCAAGTTCCTAAGGACATTGGTCCGAGATCCACCCCGTAATGCTCTTGCTAAATCTTCTATTCTCATGGGTGGGAGGTATAAGCCGCCACCACCGGTCTTGCTCGCCACCAGAAGGTATGGCGGTCGAAGACGCCGAGTGCTACCGCTCTCTTCACCGTGATTGCATACTCGGTGTTAAGGGGTAGCCGTGCATGCCGGCCCAATCCCGAGAGTGCAATCAGCAATGATACTCCTTCCTCGCCTGGGGGTGAACTTGCGGTGGATAACCGCTATTCTTCCATCCATCGCCAGCGCGGGGTAATAGCGTAGTGACTGTCGCTAGAGACGGGTCCTCGCCACTCGGTATCCAGCTCGGTTCGCTCAAATCATCAACCTCCACCGTGGTGAGCTCCCCTCAGAAGTCTCCGATCAAGGAAGCCCTCCCGAGGTCGGTCGCTTTGTCCTATCCCGGAGGTGCCGCGGACGAAGCTTCCCGCTAGGATGTTTGAGGTCGCATAGCGATCCCCATCTGTTCCTGAAGAGCAAGGAACTCCTCCTCCGGGCCGGGTAGCTTGTTCTCAAGCCTTTATGCGCCTCCATAATCACCTCGATATTGCCAGAGGCTTGGATGCCGGAGGTAAACTCTCCCCGCGTAAGTGTCGGCTTCCCTTACTTGGAGGGGAAGTCGGACTCTCTGACGATGAAGTCGCCCAAGTCTGTTCTTCGGAGTTGGTGCAGCAACTCTTCAGGTCGGTACTCCCTTTCCCCTCGCACTCCGAGGTTTTGAATGTCGCTTAGGAGCGAAACTCCTGACCTTCGACTATAATGGGAGCTAGGCTTGTGATGCCTAACCCGAGGGGTGGCGCTGACTCACGAGAGTCTCCCGGCTTCTTCGGGTCTTGCCCTCTGCTCAAAAACTGTCGCCGCTCCTCCGCTAGGTCGAAGCTCGACATCGCCTTCCCTCCTCCTCGATTCCTGTTCATCCGAAGTCTTCTTCCTTCCCTTCCCTGCCCCGCTCATACCGTGTGAGGAGCCGTTGTTCTCCGCTATGGCTAATGGGTCCACGCCCATGGGGAATGGAGGTTTCCCCACGGTGTTCTCGCACGGTGGGTAAGAAAGATTGCCGTATTGTTGAAAGAGAAGTACTTGGTCCCGCTGGATTAGGACCATTGGCTCGGGTGTGCGGTGCGCTTTGTTTGTGAGGTATTTGGCGATGTTCGACATCGCCTAATGCCGCCTGCGGGGACCGCCTAGGAACAAAATATCCTACACAAGGGGGAGTTGCACTAGCGCCGGGTTCTACCCTAGCTTGGAACTCAGATCAAGACTCTACTATAAGCCGGGTCGCGTGCAAGGTTGCTTGGACGCCTACCTCCTTCCCCAAGATCCGAAGATTTGGTCGACGCCGGCTCTCCAAGAAGATGAGCGCCGGGCGCTGTACCATCTCTGAAAATCAGAAGTTGCCATTGATTAATTGCAGAAGAGGGTAACAAACGGTTACAAGAGCGCCTCAGGGAATTGGGAAATCGGCTAGAAGGGCAGGAGCAGATTTGTAGGGTGCTATCTGAGAAATGACGGGTCTATTTATAGAAAAGGGGGAAACCCTAATTTTTGGATGACTTGAAAATTTCCTAGGATTGGGTAATTCTAACTTATCTGAGGTCAAAATAGGAGTTTGAGGACTATAGGAGATGCTTGAACAAGGCTAGGTTACCTAAAAGATGCTATGCAGTAGGTTGAAGGTGACTTTGACAAGTCCTGGTGAAGAAATGGTAAGAGGTCTCACAGCTTGCGCCTCGCTTCAAAACTAACTTTTTGTTTTGCGACCAAGCGCGAGCTGTGAGACATCAGTCTCATTTCGATCAAAGGTGTCCAACTTGGGTAAACTAAAGGTGTAAGGGTGATGGGCTCACCAAATTAGGCAGAATCGACCCCTTATTTGGTCAATTTGGAGCTGTTTTGGTCAAGTTTGGGCGAGGTCTCACAGCTTGCGCCTCGCTTCAATACTAACTTTTTGTTTTGCGACGAGGCGCGAGCTGTGAGACATCATGTCTCTCGGCTCCCAAATGTCCTATTTCACTGAAATAAAAGCTAAAACTTATTAATTTGCTCTAATTAACCAAGTTTATGTCATCAAGGTACACAAAATTGCTCTATATTACAAAATTTTTAATTATTTACAACAAAAGTTTCTAAGGGCGTTCTCCCTTAATGCGGGTCGCAAGACTCATGTCTTGTCGCATTAAGGTTACCCGCTTGGCGTGGATAGTGCAGGCTGTTGAATCTTCAAAATGTTGCACTATCTTTGCCTCACCGCCTCTTGCATTGCCGCCAGCCTCGTCCGCGTGACTCTAAAGTCTGCTTCAGGGCCTCTGCATCACTTCACGCACCAACCGAAGCTTAAGGGGGGCACGGGGATTAGGAGACCGAGCTGCGCTGAAGTGTCTAATCTCCCTTAACGCTCTTCTCTCCACCTCTTTCCTATCAGCTTTCTTCCTGGGTGGCGGCTTGGGAACCTTGTGCTTCGGTGGTGGCGGTCTTAAGGTTTGCTGCTTTGTTGGTCGCCCTCCCTCGATGAACCTAACCCTGTTTTCTTCATAATATTTGTTGTAGGCCTCCCATTTCTTCATGTAGGCCTCGTGGCTCTCTCATCTTTCTCTCAGATATCTTCACCCTCGGGTTGGTGACCTAGGCTTCCCGGTGGGTCGTGGTTTGCTTCTTTCTATCCCATGCCTGTACTTTCGGGGGCTTCGCACTTGGTCTTGGCTGGGGTTGCTTTCAGTGCCGGGCTTTCCGGTACTTCCCCTTTCGTCGCTGGGTGCTTGGAAGAGCTTCCACCTGCAGCATTAGGGTTGAAGTCCTCCTCCTCCTAGAAGAGTCGTCGGAGGGGTTTGGGGGTTCGTCAGGTTGCCGCTCCTTGATGATAATATTGGGGTTCGGCCTCTTCCTTGGCGGCGGTCCTTCGTTCTCCTTATGCCGACCACGAACTTCCCTTTCTCTTTCTTCTTTTCTTCCTGCTGCCTTTTGTTCTTCTTCCTTCCTTTTCCTCTTTTTGTCTTCCCTTCTCTTCACGCGGCCAGTTTCTTTCGATGAACCTTCTAAGGTTCACGCTACCTCCCGCCTCCGGACACATCACTTGCTCATCCCCGCCGAGGATCTCCGGTGGGTGCGTCCCAATGGTCTCGCTTGTTCTGTTTGTTGGATCTCCCTGCTCTATTTCTTCATACACCTCCCTCGTCTCCTCGTCCATGGAGTTCGGTGATGTGGCCTCGTCTCTGCTACGCTGGCGATTGAAGCCCTCAATCAGATCGGACGTGTCTTGCTCCTCGTCCGAAGGCTAACGACCCCCCTCTCGCGAGCCTCTCACGGCATCTTTCGAATGATCTCCCTCCAAGCGGGTGGCTTCGCCGGGCGACGCTTCCTTGCGGGCCCTGCTTGGTTCGGGCCATGCTTTACGGATCGTCAATCGGATAAAAGCGCCCAGAAAGATCGCCTAAGTTGGGAAGAGAGCGGATTTCTAGGGCTTGGACCTAAAAAAATGAGGGGGTTCTCATCTATTTATAGCTTGGGGAATTTTAGGTCAAAACTCAAGTTGCTCATTTTAACATGCTAAGGCACCAACTTATCTAAAACTTATACTTATTTCAGACTTTTTCTATTTATTGGTCTCACAACTTAGCGCCTCGTTCCAATACTAATGTTTAGTTTTGCGACCAGTCGCGAGCTGTGAGAGATCTCATACATTTCTAGGGTTTTTAGGTAATTAAAACATGCTATTCTAGCTAATTCCTACCTTAGAATTAGCCTTACCACATTATTTTTTCTCAAATTCATCATGTTTTGGTGTTCTTGGCTCGATGTCTCACAAATTATGCCTTCGCTTCAAAACAAAATTTTAGTTCTCATGACCACCGCCGAAATGTGAGACCACCTCACTTGGAAAATTTTGGCTCATTCTTTTTAATCTTGTTAAATTCCAATTCACTTAATTGTTACTAGCTTAGCATAAACTACAAAGGTGAGAAAAAATTTTTCCCACTTTTCGAGGCTTGAGGATCCTATCAAGTTAGTACTCATCGGGAACATGGTCGCTTTTTGCTCTTGGTCTCCAAGAACATTGCTCGATACCACCGCGGACGCCCCCTACTCGTGATACGGTGCTCTCACCGTACACAAACAGAGTTCTTCCCCACACCAGCTCCATGCCGATACAGGGCCCTCCACATATCATCAGACCGTAACGAGTCCCAAAGTGGGAAGAGTGAAGGTGTCATTCTACCCCTCTCCCTCGGGCCTACCTAGTCATGGAAGCGTAAACATACATGTCGTTACTCAACATAATCCTCCATCCACCCGGAAAGGGTGGTATATCAACATCTACAGAGACAAGGGTCAGACATCACATAGGGAATCCTACCCAAGGCTCGCACTCAAGGGGTGACTGACGCTTTGGGTCTCCAGAGTTCATTGCGCATGCAATTCATGGCAATGGATTTGGCGCATAAGAACATGGCATAGGGTTGTCCACTCCATCCGCCCCTCCCCCCGGCACACTTTGCGAGTAGGCTGAAAAGTGTTGGGACTGATCAGAGCCCGGCCGGTGCATAGCCGGGGGCTATTCCCGGTCTCATCCTCCCAGCCCGATGGGGCAGGTAGGGATCACTCCCTCCGTGAGATCTACATGCCGACTCAAGGTGACTAGAGGGCCACCGCCTTGCCGTTCGACCGAACCCCACTGGAAAGTGTACACCACTTCCGCGGGTGTCGAGCCCATGCCTTACCCGCACTTTCGGTGGTGAGCCATTAGACCTAGTCACACCGATCCCCTGGTAGGCTTTTTACACACCGGGGGATCATTCAGAGTCGAACATGAACCTCCTTCTTAGCCAGCTGGCCCCTTCACCCACAACAACTGTGTGTGGCTCTTGTACACGTGCCTAATCTACAAAGTGTGCTAGAGAGGCTATTCTAGGAGCATCAACTACAAGCTTTAGGGCCTCTACCCCCTTCCCCATACAAGGAGTTCCGCAGAGATACATCATCCAAATACATCATGGAAGAACTAAAGAACTAGATCTAATCATAGAGTTAGGTTCTTTAGTTAGTGTCCGAGATCTACGATCTAGATAGTTTATGGGCAATTTAATAGTCTAACCCTACCGATTCTATGACTAGAAGACGGTTTAAGCTATTAAATTGACCAAATACCCCATCCTTGAGTGGCTCCTCCCCGACCGAAGTTCAACCATCCTCACGGCTGGAAATGAATTCAGGGGAACTGATGGCGCAATTAATTCAAATGCCTGGGGAGGCGGTTTTGGCTCCCGGGCAGCCAAACCGAGCTCTAAAAACGCTAAGGACGAAAAACTAGCAAGCTAGGGTTTTCCTACCCTAAATAGACATGGGGTTTAGGCTAGGGTTTCCAATTACCCAATTTGGCATGTGGGATAATTGGAAAGGCCCCACTTGCCTTTAATGGCTAGGTGGCAAAATATGCCAACATGGAAAGGTGTGCCCTCATTAATGTGCACATGTGCACATTAATAATATATGAACACTCCTAGCAAGTTGCCCCTAGGGCTACTTACACTGCTATCCGCTGGCGCATACGCCGGTCGGAGTGGCGTGTACGCTGGATTCGGCAAGATGATGATATCGCCTTGGGACCGTATACCGTCTTTGCCGAACGCCACAGGGGATTCTGCTGTGGATCAACGCTCTACCTTTCAAACGTATAATAATAATGGTATTTTGCGGGGTGAACAACTCCACAGAGTCTGCCGGTCCCCGGCCTTGGGGAGAGGAAATTCGAGCAAGCGGCTTAGGGGGATTTAGGGTCCCCGCCTCAAGGCCAACACCCCCACTCCACGTCAAGACAAGACGCAAGGTCCCCGACGAATCTGACAAGGAGAGGGCCTCCGAAACGTAAACCCTGTGGGTTGCCAGGTTCTAGAAGGGTTTGCGTTTTGGGGGCCGAGTTTTGGTCTGTTGCAGTTGGGACGTGGCCGAGAAGCTGGGCCGAGAACGCGGGGCAAGGGGAACTGACGGAACGGACTTTGGGCATGTCCTCCTCCCGATGTGGCAATTAGAAGTCGGGGGCGCTTTTGCAGTGGCAAGACATTCACAAGTTCGTAATTAATGCATTGTGCGAAAATAAATTCTGATTTTTTGCCAGCTAGATTCCTAATTCATCTCCAGCACACAACCCAATTTTCGGAATTTTCGGAGAAGATCTAGGTCAAAGGGTTAGCATTAGAACGGTCGGGGCAGCCCGTTGCGGGGCAACCGAGCTGGCACCCTTCCCCAAGTCAAACGAGGCCAGGACCTTGCAGGGCTCCCTCACAAGAGGGGAGAGTCCGGACCCCAGGAGGCTCGATCCAAAAAAGTTCCCGAGGCAGCCCTTCTGGCCCCGTAGCTCCCCGGGGGCCGACGCTAATGACCACCCTCCCGAGCCCGGGCCTCCCCTATCCGGCCGTTGGATCCTCCGCTTCGGGGGCCCTTATTTGAGAAGGCCCAAAAGATTCCAGATCGGGTCCGGAGAACTTGTCAAACTCACGGAGCGCCCCGAGGTGGCCGTTGTAGAAACCGCGGTGTTTTGTCGTTCGGGCACCGGGAGGCTCCTGGAATGACAAATCAACCTCGCCAAGTTGTCCTGAATGGCGAAATTACCCTAGGGAGCAAGTTACAAGGTCGGTTTTGCAAAAGAAAGGAACACTCACGCCCCACGACAAGATCCCAGATCCACATCCTAGGCCAATTGACTACGAGTGTGGTGGACATGAGCTACTTTGTCGCTTCTTGGAGGTCGGGTGGTCTTCTAGCGACGGAACTTGGTCCCCAGGGCAATGTCAATGTTCTGAGTCCATTGGCAGAGCCAAATCGCAGTTCCGGAGAGGGGAGGTCGCCCGCCGGGTCCCCTGTGGCCTTGGGGAGAGGAAATTCGGGCAAGCAGCTTCTGGGGATTTTAGGGTTCCCGCTCTGGCGTCAACACCCCTACTCCACGTCAAGACACGGCGCAAGGTTCCCGACGAATCCGACAAGGAGAGGGCCTCCGAAACGTAAACCGTGTGGGTTGCCAGGTTCTAGAAGGGTTTGCGTTTTGGAGGCCGAGTTTTGGTCTGTTGCAGTTGGGACGTGGCTGAGAAGCTGCAGCCGAGAACGCGGAGCAAGGGGAACTGACGTAACGGAGTTTGGGCCTATCCTCCTCCCGATGTGGCAATTAGAAGTCGGGGGGGCGCTTTTGCAGTGGCAAGACATTCACAAATTCGTAATTAATGCATTGTACGAAAATAAATTCTGATTTTTTGCCAGCTGGATTCCTAATTCATCTCCAGCACACAGCCCAATTTTCGGAATTTTCGGAGAAGGTCTTGGTCAAAGGGTTAGCATTAGAACGGTCGGGGCAGCCCGTTGCGGGGCAACCGAGCTGGCACCCTTCCCCAAGTCAAACGAGGCCAGGACCTTGCAGGTCTCCCTCACAAGAGGGGAGAGTCCGGACCCCAGGAGGCTGGATCCAAAAATGTTCCCGAGGCAGCCCTTCCTGGCAGCGCTCCCCCGGGGGGCCGCACGCTAACGACCACCCTCCCGGAGCCCGGTTCCCCTATCCGACCGTTGGATCCTCCGTTCAGGGGCCCCTCTTTGTGAAGGCCCAAAAGATTCCAGATCGGTCCGAGAGAACTTGTCAAACCGCGGAGTGTCCTGAGGTCGGCCTTGTAGAAACCGCAGTGTTTTGTCGGGGAGGCTCCGGAATGGCAAATCGACCTCGGCAAGTCGTCCGGAATGGCGAAATTACCCTAGGGAGCAAGTTACAAGGTCGGTTTTGCAAAAGAAAGAAACACTCACGCCCTCCACGACAGTATCCGGCATCCACATCCTAGGCCAATTGACTACGAGTATGGTGGACATGAGCTACTTTGACGCTTCTTGGAGGTCAGGTGGTCTTCTGGCCACGAAACTTGGTCCGCAGGGCAATGTCGACGTTCTGAGTCCATTGGCAGAGCCAAATCGCAGTTCCGGAGAGGGGAGGCTGCCCATCGGTCCCTAGGGCCTTGGGAAGAGGAAATTCGGGGCAAGAAGCTTCCGGGGGGATTTTAGGGTCCCCGCTCTGGCGTCAACACCCCCACTCCACGTCAAGACACGGCGCAAGGTCCCCGATGAATCTGACAAGGAGAGGGCCTCCGTAACGTAAACCCTGTGGGTTGCCAGGTTCTAGAAGGGTTTGCGTTTTGGGGGCCGAGTTTTGGTTTGTTGCAGTTGGGACGTGGCCGAGAAGCTGCGGCCGAGAACGCGGAGCAAGGGGAACTGACGGAACGGAGTTTGGGCATGTCCTCTTCCCGATGTGGCAATTAGAAGTTGGGGGGCGCTTTTGCAGTGGCAAGACATTCACAAATTCGTAATTAATGCATTGTACGAAAATAAATTCTGATTTTTTGCCAGCTGGATTCCTAATTCATCTCCAGCACACAGCCCAATTTTCGGAATTTTTGGAGAAGGTCTAGGTCAAAGGGTTAGCATTAGAACGGTCTGCAAAACAGGCGAAACAGGGCAAATCCTTGGAGGCTGAAGGATCTGGCCGAATAAGGCATATTGTTTGGAAAGCTTACCCTATTTGGACCGGCAAAGAAGGGAGCCGGAGGCGAATCAAAGATCCGCCATCGTGGAGCCGAGGCGGCAAGGCGCGAGGGAGATGGAGATGGAAGTTTGCAATGGACCGCCGCCTGCCTTGAATTTCGGCGGCAAGAGAAGGCGCCATATAATAAAAAGCAGTTCAGTTCCACCAATAGGATGTTAGGACGAAGATCACCATCTTAACCGTCTATTTGAATTCATCTCCGCCGTTCATCTATATTAAGTATAAATTTCGTAGGTTATGATGTTAAATGTTTGTTGGTTTTTATAACCTTGTTTTATCACTTTACTGTTACAAAAGGATGTCCTTGTATGGTGGCATGGTCACGGAAACCATATTACGGTGTGGACCGGTGGGGCCCCACAATCGGTGGCGCCGGAAAGGGGTCATTGGCCACACCGAAATGTCCGGTGGGTCGTATCACCATAACATGGAAATGGGGAGCTAATTTGCCCCTCCTCCCCCATCTTTTTTCAGCGAAGGTCTGTCTATGGTGGTGGGCGGCTATGGCGGTGGGCAGCCCTTGGAGCTTGCTATGATGCCGCTTTGTAGCCCCTGGCACTCGATGGCTATGGCACCTACCCTATTTCGCAGTACGACTAGGATTTGCTTTAGATTTTTCAAGTTTTTCTTCCAAGCTTAGGATCTTTGCAAGTTTTTTCTCATGATTTGCTTATGAATGTGTCCATTTAATTTTCTTGACTCTTTGATGGAATTTATGGGTCTTTCCAGCCAATGCCGGGCATTTGCAAAAGCTTGACGAAGCTACAGAAAGGTTTACAGGCTGATCTCATGGATTATGCTGCCATGCATTCTGCCATCGATGGATCTTCCAACTTTTTCTTCCAAGCTTAGAATCTCTTAAATTTTTCGTTGTTTTTAGCTCTGTTTCAACGCATCTATTTCTAAAAATTGAATGCACATTGCATATTCTTCTATAAATCTTTTGGTGCAGCATAAGCTACTTATAGGATTTGCATGTTTTAAGAAGCTCAAAGGACAAAAGATGATTGTCTTACGTCAATGAATATCAATGTTGTCAGAATATTTGGCACATCATATATTGACATCCCAATTTGAAACCAAATGTGTTTGAAACCAAATGTGTTAGTCATACATTGTGATGTGCCACATCTTCAAAAGAAATGCCACGTCATTATAGTGAATATGCTTCTTCTAAGAAGTTTCAAATTGCCTAGGCAAATTCTTCATTTTCTATTTCCTCATTTTTCGCCATGTCATCATTCATAGTTGCATTCCACATGCTCATACCATGCCATCATCATTTCTAGTCCCACATCTCCTTATTGCTTGCACTATTGCCTACTTATCTCACTCAAAAAAATTCTCCTTTTCTTTTAATTGGCCTAGTCATTTTCTATCTAAAGTGCATAAAATGCTTGGTCATCATGTCACATACCAAATCATCCAAGGGAATGCCATGTCACCATGGACAAATATGCTTTACTTTTAAGTTGAAGAGTTGTCTAGGCAAATTCTTTGGTTTTCTAGCCCTTCATCTTTTCACACCTCACCACTCATCTTTGCCATGTCATCTCCCATAATTTTTGCAAAGAATGAAGTTTGCTTGCTGTTTCGAGCAACCTCAACATTTCTAGTGCCATATCATTGCCATTCCACCTTATGTACCACTATTCTACTCTGCTTTGCCACTCTGTCCCAACGAAGCATATTTCAACACAACCTGCGGAAACATAAGACAGCAAGGCGCATGATGATGTGGCATGCCATTGGTGATATGTCATGTGCATGATGATGTTGCATGCCATTGATGACATGCCATGCCAAATAAGCAAGGCCAACTTTTGACTGGCAAAGTTGACTGGCAAACTTGTGAAAATGGAGACTGGCAAAGGAATTGCACGTCTCTATTTTCACAAGTTTGTCAGTCCTTAAGATCTCAAGAACAAATATTCAATTTCTTACTACAGTTCTTAATATCTAGTTTAACCCCCCAGCAGATCCCTAACTACATCATGAGTCATGGTTTCAGCCTCTGCTAGTTTTGCATTGAGCAAGAATACCTGAAGTAAATGTATGCGTCAGCAAGATCTTTTTTCTTCAGAGTTCATAAATAATAGAATATAAAACAAGTGTAGTACAGGAAGCGTACTACTTTGTCCGGATGATGTCTCAATGCTAGTTTTTGACATGCCTTTTTAATCTCAATAGCTGTTGAGGATGGCTCAATTCCACTGAAAAAACAACAATTAATAAGGACCATAAACGCATCTAAGTTTTGAGGAAAACAGAATTGACTACAATATGTGCTCCCACGAAAAATGAATTAAGGGAAAGAGACATCACTGAAGAGTATTACTGGTCAACTGCATCTTCAACTCTTTTTCTGCCTTGGCCAAGCGTTCATAAGCCTGCCCAAAGTCTTGCTGCATATTGTGAGATTTATTTGAAGTTGCTACATTATTTTCTTTGAGCATTCTTGTTGGCCTTCAAGAAGACTAATCAAATGCAATGTTAACCATGTCGGCACCATGTCTTGGCCATAATCAATTTGTAACCTAAAGGTTTACGCATGCCCTAAATTGATATCCAAAAATGACAGAAGGTTTTCAAAGGTTAGAAATACACCAATATTAGTTTTTATATCCTATAAAGGCAATGGAAACTATTAAACTTTTATCAAGGTCATAAGCTTATGACACTTTGAGGCCAAAGGCAACGTTCCCATGTGGTTGCCTCACTTGACTTCGAAAAAAAAAAAGTCGAAGTCCAGGTCACGCAATACCAACACAACTTAACTTTGCGACGTGGCAAAGTTTTTCTCGAAGCTAACTCCGAATTTTCAGAAAGGGCAGAGGATTTCTGAAAGCTTCAGTCGACACCTTGATTTCTCTCTAGCTGGTGAACCCTTCCGGTTTACTGGAAATCTCCACAAGCAATACCGGCTATGGGCGCTCCATTCGGGTGGATTCTCCCCGTTTGAGAACCACAGTTTTGTGCACGGTCAGGTCCATGCATGGAGACACGAACTAGAAAGTAAAAGTTAACCCCATCCACGTGACATCTCTTTTAAAGTCAGGTTAGAGCCCTGGTAACGTTGCCTAAATAATAACCTACACCAACAACTCTAGGGCTATGCGCAAAATGTCCAAGGCATCAAATTTCCACATATTGCATTCTTTACATGCAATATGCCATTTTCAGTGTCAACTACCGGGCCAATTTTTCAAGGTAGATAAAGATAGGTTTTTCAACCATTATAAAATTTTGAAGGTCTTACCAACCTTTAAATATGAACTTAAAGCCATAGTGTTAAATTAAGACCACGATCTTTAGACCATGCAACCAAGCAAATGCGGCTCCTGGCATAGTATCCATCTAGCAAATCTAGAGGGCAATTCGCCCTAACTTATTTCCAGTATGCCCTACAAGTATCTTACTAAACCATAAAATACAAAGACATTGCATGCACATAACAAATTCTATGTCTCTAGAGACGCCAAATTGTCCCCGACTGTCCCCGAGGAACTCTAGCAAGATTATAAAATTGTCAAGTTACTGTATGAATATAGTATTGTAAGTCTATTGGGTAGATTCTTAAGTGTCCCATAAACGTGTAAATATGGGGTCTGCGTTAGCTCAAATCTACAATACTAGCTAGGGATCGAAATTACCCCCGAACTAAATCAAGCTTAATTAAACAATACATCATTAGACAGAAGTTTGGATCTAACCGTTGAAGTTATTTTTCACGAATGTAAAGCAATACGATACATTCCCAAAGTTGAGCACACGAACAATATTCCAGGTGGTGGTGCTTTGCTTAAGAAATAGCCTCAAAAAAACCATACTTCCTTAAGAAATAGCTGCGTAAAAACTACGCCTCTTCATAAAACCACACTACGTAAAAAAAAACAGACCACTTAAAAACTACACCTACTTAAAACCACACCTCAAAAAACCATACTTACTTTAAAAAATAGCTACGTAAAAACTATACCTAGTTATATAAACCACACAAAAAAAAAATCATATTTTCTTAAAAATAGCTTCTTAAACACTACACCTAGTTATAAACTACACCACTTCAGAAAACCATACTTCATTAAAAAACAACCACTTAAAAACTACACCCGCTTATAAACCACACTTCAAAAAACCATACTTCTTTAAAAAACAGCTATTTAAAAACTACACCCACTTATAAACAACACCTCAAAAAACAACACCTCGATTAAAAAAATCATACCACTTCAGAAAACCATACTTCCTTAAAAAACAACCACTTAAAAACTATACCTCCTTATAAACCACACTTCAAAAAACTATACTTCCATAAAAAACGCTACTTAAAAACTACACCTAGTTATAAACTACACCTCAAAAAACAACACCTTCTTAAAAACAACACCCCCTCAAAAAAATAAGCAACACTTCTTTTAAAAAAACGACACCTCAAAAAAAGACCACACCTTCAAAAAAAAAAAAAACTATAGCTCCATAAAAAAAACTACACCGCCTCCATAATAAACCACACCTCCACATAACCACATGTAGATTTTTTGGAACAACGACATGTGGTCTTTTTGTTACTGTTGTTTTTAGGTGTGGACCCAGAATTGGGGTGGTAGTGCCGGGGAGGCTCCGAAATGGCAAATCGACCTCGCCAAGTCGTTTGGAATGACGAAATTACCCTAGGGAGCAAGTTACAAGGTCGGTTTTGCAAAAGAAAGAAACACTCACGCCCTCCACGACAGTATCCGGCATCCACATCCTAGGCCAATTGACTACGAGTGTGGTGGACATGAGCTACTTTGACGCTTCTTGGAGGTCAGGTGGTCTTCTGGCCACGAAACTTGATCCCCAGGGCAATATCGACGTTCTGAGTCCATTGGCAGAGCCAAATCGCAGTTCCGGAGAGGGGAGGCCGCCCGTCGGTCCCTAAGGCCTTGGGAGGAAATTCGGGGCAAGAAGCTTCCTGGGGGATTTTAGGGTCCCCGCTCTAGCGTCAACACCCCCACTCCACGTCAAGACACGGCGCAAGGTCCCCGACGAATCTGACAAGGAGAGGGCCTCCGAAACGTAAACCCTGTGGGTTGCCAGGTTCTAGAAGGGTTTGCGTTTTGGGGGCCAAGTTTTGGTCTGTTGCAGTTTGGACGTGGCGAGAAGCTGCGGCCAAGAACGCGGAGCAAGGGGAACTGACGGAATGGAGTTTGGGCATGTCTTCCTCCCGATGTGGCAATTAGAAGTCGGGGGACGCTTTTGCAGTGGCAAGACATTCACAAATTCATAATTAATGCATTGTACGAAAATAAATTCTAATTTTTTGCCAGCTGGATTCCTAATTCATCTCCAGCACACAGCCCAATTTTTGGAGTTTTTGGAGAAGGTCTAGGTCAAAGGGTTAGCATTAGAACGGTCGGGGCAGCGGCGCAACCGAGCTGGCACCTTTCCCCAAGTCAAACGAGGCCAGGACCTTGCAGGGCTCCCTCACAAGAGGGGAGAGTCCGGACCCCAGGAGGCCGGATCCAAAAACGTTCCCGAGGCAGCCCTTCCTGGCAGCGCTCCCCCGGGGGGCCGCACGCTAACGACCACCCTCCCGGAGCCCGGTTCCCCTATCCGACCGTTGGATCCTCCATTCAGGGGCCCCTCGTCAGGAAGGCCCAAAAGATTCCAGATCAGTCTGGGAGAACTTGTCAAACCGCGGAGCGTCCTGAGGTCGGCCTTGTAGAAACCGCAGTGTTTTGTCGTTCGGGCACCGGGGAGGCTCCGAAATGGCAAATTGACCTCGCCAAGTCATTTGGAATGGCGAAATTACCCTAGGGAGCAAGTTACAAGGTCGGTTTTGCAAAAGAAAGAAACACTCACGCCTCCACGACAGTATCCGACATCCACATCCTAGGCCAATTGACTACGAGTGTGGTGGACATGAGTAGGTCGGGTGATCTTCTGGCCACGAAACTTGATCCCCAAAGCAATGTCGACGTTTTGAGTCCATTGGTAGAGCCAAAATCGCAGTTCGGGAGAGGGGAGGGCGCCCGTCGGTCCCCATGGCCTTAGGGAGAGGAAATTCGGGGCAAGAAGCTTCCTAGGGGATTTTAGGGTCCCCGCTCTAGCGTCAACACCCCCACTCCACGTCAAGACACGGCGCAAGGTCCCCGATGAATCTGACAAGGAGAGGGCCTCCGAAACGTAAACCCTGTGGGTTGCTAGGTTCTAGAAGGGTTTGCGTTTTGGGGGCCGAGTTTTGGTCTGTTGCAGTTTGGACGTGGCCGAGAAGCTGCGGCCGAGAACACGGAGCAAGGGGAACTAACGGAACGGAGTTTGGGCATGTCCTCCTCCCGATGTGGCAATTAGAAGTCGGGGGGCGCTTTTGCAGTGGCAAGACATTCACAAATTCGTAATTAATGCATTGTACGAAAATAAATTCTGATTTTTTGCCAACTGGATTTCTAATTCATCTCCAAAGCCACGCCCCCAATTTTCGGAATTTTCGGAGAAGGTCTAGGTCAAAGGGTTAGCATTAGAACGGTCGGGGCAGCCCGTTGCGGGGCAACCGAGCTGGCACCCTTCCCCAAGTCAAACGAGGCCAGGACCTTGCAGGGCTCCCTCACAAGAGGGGAGAGTCCAGACCCCAGGAGACTGGATCCAAAGACGTTCCCGAGGCAGCCCTTCCTGGCAGCGCTCCAGGGTAATAAAGAGAGGCTAAAACTCGCCAAATGGCGATTTTTTAGATCTTTACTAAAATTTCGTGGCTAAAGTTTATAAGGGTCATTTCTCAAAAAAAAATAAAAAATTAGCCATTCCAAAAGGGGGGAAATTTTGGACGTTCAGGGTTTAGCCGAGATTGACTGCGGCATTGGCGTGCTGAATCGCCTTCCCTGAAGCTGATTAGGCGCGCCTAGATCAATTCAAATAGCCATGTCTAATCTATTTAGATACATCTTTCATTTAGGAATCGCCATATTGAAGAACCACGACCATTACACTATTGCAATGTTAACATTGAAAAAAACTCCCACCTTTTTTATTATGTTTGCTATTTCCATTCACATAGCATACAATGTAGTTCGTCTAAATACGAAGATTGTTAGACCCAACCCCATGGTTAGATATGCACCATCATCATCATCTTTTTATTGTTGTTGGTACCCACAGATACACGCACATTATCACTTCTCTTTAAATATATCAACTAAAATACGCATGATAACTTGCTTAGTTCAACAGTTGCCGTTTAGCTACCACCAACAAAGACAAAATTGCCAACATAAGAATTTTTAAATTATACGAACTTTATAATTTCGCCAAGTGGGAAGAAAACTAAAGGGCTTGACTGTATCACATTTTGCCAAAAAAAAAAAATGTACGGACTCTTGTTTTTATAGCTTTAGCCAACCTTTATTTGGATACGAAAACATTTAGGGTCCTTAAAATTTACCCTGCAGCGCTCCCCCGGGGGGCCGCATGCTAACGACCACCCTCTCGGAGCCCGGTTCCCCTATCCGACCGTGGGATCCTCCGTTCAGGGGCCCCTCTTCGGGAAGGCCCAAAAGATTCCAGATCGGTCCAGGAGAACTTGTCAAACCACGGAGCGTCCTGAGGTCGGCCTTGTAGAAACCGCAGTGTTTTGTCGTTCGGACACCGGAGAGCCTCCGGAATGGGAAATCAACCTCGCCAAGTCGTCCGGAATGGCGAAATTACCCTAGGGAGCAAGCTACAAGGTCAGTTTTGCAAAAGAAAGAAACACTCACGCCCTCCACGACAGTATCCGGCATCCACATCCTAGGCCAATTTCCTTGTGCATTCCCCCTTCTCATCATACTCCCTTACCTGTCCTATATGACAAATATGGCAAATCCACAGTTGACCTCGTGAGCAGAATTGTTGAGGAAGCAGTGGATGCAAGTTCTTTCCAACTGAGGGATGTCCCCCTGAAGGATAGCAAAAATGGAGCTGAGGAGGTTGCTGAGCGAATCCAGGTAAGTGATCACTCCCCTGTTTGTCAGATTCCACAGCCTAACTTCCAGGCAATCCAAGGTTGTGAGTTGGAGCTTGAAATCCCTTCCTCGATACAAAATTCTCCTATTTGTGATGCTGATTTGGAGGCTGAAATCCCTTCTTCGATACTGAGTTCTCCTACTTCTCTTACTGAATGTGAGCTGGTTCAATCAACTTACCAGAATACTGAAAATCAGAACATTGAAGCTGGCCTACAAGCTCTGCAATTTAACCTTGATGCCATAGAGTCTTCAGTCCCAAACCTGGTAGATATGATCGTTCCTGATTCAGAGGAGGATCTCAGCTGCAGCCCTCTGCATGATATCTCCAACACATCCCTAAGATCATTGAAAAGAAATTGAAGGGCAGGAATTTATCTAAATCCCCTCTTGGTAATGGAAATCTTCCCCATATCTACAACACCCGTAGTACGGCCTCACCTCATGGGCTAAGGAAACTCAACTACCGAGCTTTGCCCCTCCTTTTCTATCTCCTCCCTTATCTATGAGGATCTTAACTTGGAATCTAAGAGGTATTAAAGGGCCAACCAAAAGCTGACGTTATTATGATCCAAGAGCACAGGCTCCCCAAATTTGATTCTGCCAATTTGGGGGAGTGGATCAAGCCTGGTATGGCCTCTTGCTACATACCTGCAGATGGTATTAAAGGGGGAATTGCTACTTTTTAGTATAACCAAAAGCTCATCAATACCTACATTAGCCCCTCCAATAGGTGGCTTTGTGTCATTTTGCACATCAAAGATTGCCAAGTGGCATTTATAAACATTTATGCCTCCACTGACCCTTATGAAAGAGAACCTATGTGGGCTGATATTAACAGGTTGATGAGCCAACAACAGAATATTGACAACTGGATCATTACTGGGGATTTTAATAATACCCCTCATAGTGACATGAAGCTTGGCAACAAGATTAATATGTCCAAAAATGAAAGACACTATTGGGAGAATTGGCTCACTGATCAAGACCTTGTTTACATCCCTTCCTCAAACACCAAATTCTTCTGGAGCAACAAGAGGAAGGGAGATCAAAGAACTTTCTGTATGCTGGATAGATTCTACATGCATAATTCTGCTACATGGTTGGATAACTGCATAGTGACTGGTGATATTGCTAGTACAATTTCTGATCACCAGCCTCATTTTCTGGATACTAAAGATCTGTCCCCCAGTCCCAAAGGGAAGAATACCCCCTTTAAGTTTAACACCTCCCTGCTCCAAATGAAATCTTTCTGTCAAGACTTTACATCCTTTTACTTGTCGCTCCCAAAGATTGGCCAACATCAATCTATGAGGAACTTTAATGACAAGATGAAGAAGGTTAAAACCTGGGTTAAACAATGGAGTAAGGATTTAGCCCAGAAGAGAAAAGCTATTAAGATTAGCTTGCTGGAACAGATAAAAGAGATCAGATCCCACATTGAAAACAATCCCACTGAGGACTCTTTGCATGTGAAAGAGGAACAACTAGAAATTCAGATAAAGACCCTAGAAGAGCATCAAGTTAGAGGCATGGCCATTAGGAGTAAAATTAAAATGTATAACTAGCTTGACCATGAGAGGTCCAAAATGTTCTTCAGAGTTGCAAGGAATAGGCTGATCAATAACTCTATCACCCAGCTGGAATCTGATCAAGGAGTTATGCACACTGATGACGTAGAAATTGCTACTGCTTTTCACAATTTCTACACTGATCTTTTTAAGGAAGAAATGGTCGAGGAAAGCAAAATTCAAGCGGTTTTTGAGATTACTGGATCCTCCCAATGAGGTGATGGACGATGATTGGACTTTGGCCCCATAACTCCCCGAGATCTTTGAGACCTTTAAAAAGATGAAACATGGTAAAAGTCCAGGAATAGATGGTTTTCAGCCAGAGTTCTTTGTGGAATTTTGGCCAATTATGAAGGATGACATAGTCCACTTCATCCAGGGGATCTGGAAAGCTAAATCTATCTTTCCTACTTTCAATGTTTGTGTGATATCCCTTATTCCCAAGACTGATTCCCCTCTCAAGACCAATGAATGGCGCCCTATTTCTTTAACTACTACCCTGTACAAGTTGGTGGCCAAAATCATTGCTGGCAGAATTGTGGTGCACCTCCACAATAAAATAAATGCCTGCCAATCTGCCTTTTTACCGAGTAGGTCTATCCTGGACAACTACATTGATGCTAATGAGGCTCTTCATTGGAACAAATTAACTAAGCAGAATTGTGTGCTCCTTAGATTAGATTTCAAAAGGGCATATGATTGTATTTCTTGGAGTTTTTTAGAAAGAGCTCTTCACCACATTGGTATTCACCCTTTTCTCATCAATCTTATTATGGGTGTGAGACAAAATGCTACTTCTTGTGTTCTTATCAATGGAACACCCACAGATTTCTTCCCTATTCAAAGAGGAGTAAGGCAGGGTTGTCCTCTGGCCCCCTACCTTTTTATCATTGCTGCTGAAATCCTTACCAAGAAAGAGATTTAATCCAAGGCCTCAAAATGCCTGGCTCTGATAAACATCTGTCCATCCTCCCTTATGCAGATGATACCTTCATTATGACTAAAGCTGAAAATAGCTGTCTGGATAACCTCATGGATTGTATCACCAAGTTTGGTGCTGCCTCTGGGATCCATCTCAATTATGCCAAATGTTCGATTCTTGCTGATGGCTGCTACTCTGATCTGAATACTCATGGAATTAAATTTGTTCATGAGGGTCAGTACTTAACCTTATTGGGACTTCCACTTGCTACTCATATGTCTCACAGAGTGGCCTGGCAGCCTTTGATCAATAGGATTCGGAAGAAACTCCTCCTTCTTAAAGGATCCCTCTCCCTGGCTGGCAGAATATTAATTGCTAACTCTGTTCTTGCCAGCAGTCATGTATATTTCTCCTCGGCCTTGATTGCTGATAAAGCTTCCTATAATAAGATTGAGCAATGTATCAGAGAATATATCTGGCAGGGAACTCATTTATTGTGACGCTCCCTGCTAAACATACGGCGCCCGGCCGTACACTTGGCAGGAAATCCCCCATCCGGCTCAGCAACCGCATGGGCCCTTCGTCTACCCCGCACTCTGAGGTGACTCTAGTGCGGGAAGGGAACACGAAGGTGTCTTGCGCGCCCTTCCCCTATGGGCTCCTATAACAGCGGAAGCGATAACACGTCAGAACTAGCATAAAACATATATAAATACTACCTCGGAGGGTAGTGCATCGCACATAACCCAATGCATAGATGATAATCACAAACCATAAAACAGGAGAGCTCCTACCCCGGCTCAGACTCGTAAGGAGGATGACTGACCGGCTAGGCCTCAAGATAGAGCAGACCGAGACATGGCAATGGCGAGGCTGGCATAGAACAATGGCTAGGGTTGACCACTCCATCCGCCCCTCCTGTGCATACTTTGCAGATGGGCTAGATCAGGCTCTGACAGGACTCTAGCCTTCCGGATACGCAATCCCATGGCATCACCCATCGGGACTACTCCAGGTTACATCTCCCTGGTCCGATGAGGCAGGAAGGGTTGCATCTCCCCTTCCCAGGGTCTAGAGGTGCCGTGGGCGGCTAGAGAATCGTGGTGACACACGATTCGTACCCGACTGAACCCCCCAAAACGAGAGCCAAGCCAACACTTGCAGCTCCCGAGAGGCAGGGCAACACCATTGCCCCAGGAGGTGTCGGACCCATGCTCGGCCCACACGAAGTGACCGACCATAAGCCTAGCCCACTATGGGATCCCCCGGCCCCCCACTTTCGGCAGGGGATCCTCCCTCCACTTTCCCTCTAGCCCCGTTATCTGGTGCTGAGTCATAACATAGCCTCAATAGCCTGGTGGGCTCCTATGCACAGGCCGCAACTAATAGGAACTAAGGGATCTACTCTAGGAGCATACTACATATGGCTCTAGGTCTCTACCCCCCTTCCCAATACAAGAGGAGCAAACATGATCAACCATCATCACATAATCATCATGAGAATAATCATAAGAAGAACATCTTAACCTAATCATACAACTAACTAATAGTTAGGGTTCCTTGATTAGGGTTCAAGATGTTGAATATGGGTTCTAGGATGGCTCTACTCTAGATACAAAATACTAGCACATCTGGATTGCTAATTCCAGATGAGCTATCACAACTACTATCCTACATACCTGCTCCTGATGCTCTCCCTCCAGATCCGGGCGCCTCCATAGTCTTCGACTCACAAGCTGCTGTTCCTCCTCCAAGAACGGGTCTACCCTGCTGGGGCTGCTGCACCAGCCTATGCCACAACGAACGATGTTCGAAACGGGGTTTCGAACAAGTAGGTGAGTCTCGGGGTGCTAGGGCTGGAAAAGAGGTCTAGGGTTAGGGTTTATGCCTATATAAGTTAGGTCCACCTAGGATGCCACGTGGCACCAATCGGGTGAGTCCTGTGTGGCGGTGCCCCAATAGGTTAAGGCCACGTGGATAATGTCTTAACCTATGGTTGGCTAAGCTATGAGAATAACTTAGCCATGCCCCCTAGTGCCACAATCTATGGTATACAAGGCTATGAAGATAGACTTGTATGGTGATTTGGATCCGGAATATACGTATTTATGGCGTATATTCCCCTGGACCGTCACATTCTCCCCCCCTTAGGACAATGCTGTCCTCAGCATTGCGCTAAGGTGACGAACCTACCTTATGCCTGCAAAACAACAACATGTCATAACCTTTAGCTTAGCTTAGCAATCAAGTTTTTATTAGTTCAAGTCAAAATTTTAGGCCATATTTGTACTTATACAAAATTATATAGCCTTAACATCGTTATTTCTTATAATAATTCAAAATACTATTATAAGAGTTATTAGGGTTCATAATCTAATTATGGCTCCCCCTATCTTCTAAGCGCTCCTCGTTGAAGTCCTCCTTCTACTTGCCTGCAAAAGGAGCACATTACGTTAGTTTAGTTAATAATTTGTGGTTTTAGGGGACCACCCCCCTTACCTCCTTGAGCCGAACTACTGGCTCAAGGTTGTCCTACTACCCTGCCCAAGATCATGGCCCTTTCGGATTTGAGCTTAGGGATCATTTAAGATGCTCCCATCATTGCCCATGATCGAGTGCTACCTTGTACACGATCCCCCCCGGATCGAGTACACCCCAGTGCATCATGCCCCGAGGGTTTCAGCTAGGGAACGTCTCACGATCCCATCATCGCGCATGATCACTTAAGCTTCACCATGACCCTCCTACGGCCAGGTGTGCGTACCCCGCATCGTGGCATAGAGATCATCCGATCGATGTCCCATCATTGCCCACCATGCCTCATTCCTCACTCGCATGACCCTAATGGTCATGCGCACCTCTTGGTGCGTGTGGCCTAGAGAATGCCCTAAAGGCGTATCCCATCATCGCCCACACGATCCAAGGTTCTGGCACATGCACCCTCCTAACTAGAATGCATGCGCCAGGCTCAAAGCTAACTATCAACATACTAGCTAACCACCTGGCAAGTCGGGGTCGACCAAGTCGGAGACGACTCGCCCATCAAACTCCTTCATAAACTCTGGGTATTGCTTCTCCAAATCTTGCTTCAATACCCATGTCGCATCTTCCACGGGTAAGTGCTTCCACTTAACCAAATATTGGAGGAACTGAGACCTCCTAGTCTTCTTGAATGACTTATCAAGAAGTAACTCCGCACTATTTCTACTTGCTCCTCCGTCATTTCCAACAAGGTTGGAGTATCCAAAACCTCCTCAGGGTTAGGATTGTGCCTTTTTAATAAACTTACGTGGAAGACCTTGTGGACCTTAAGATGGGCTGGAAGATCCAACTTGTAGGCTTGAGAGCCCACTCTCTCTAAAATCTTGAACGGCCCAGCCCACCTAGGGGCAAGCTTCTTGCAGCTCCCAATCCGCAGCTTGGCTTGCTTCACCTTGATCTTCAACCAAACGGTATCTCCCACCTTAAACTCCCTTACGGTCCTGTGCTTGTCGGCTACACTCTTCTGCCGACTTCTTGCTGCCAATAAATAACCCCTTACTTCCTCTACTAGCTGCTGCATATCCCCTAACATCTGCTGGGACACTTCTACCTTGGACACAGGATTGTGCCAGGTATCCGGGGTTAAGCACTGGTAGCCGTAGTTCACCATGAAAGGCGACATCTGAGATGACTCCTGCTTGGCACTGTTGTAGGCGAATTCCACCAAGTGAATGTACTCATCCCACTTGGACTGCTTGTTCCACACATAGCTTCGAAGCATGTCTTCAATGATCCGATTCGTCCTTTCCGTCTGGCCATCTGTTTGGGGATGATATGCCGTACTCATGGAGAGCTTCGTCTGGATGGTGCTAAAGAGATCCTGCCAAAAGGCACTCATGAACTTAGAATCTCTATCAGATATTATCTCCCGAGGCATGCCATGGAGTCTAAAAATCTCCCTTACAAATAACTTGGCAGTGTCTAATGCGGTGTCCGTCGTCTTGCAAGGCACGAAATGTGCCATCTTAGATAACTTATCTACGACAACCATCAATGCATCCTTGCCTCGAAGAGTTCAAGGGAGTCCTGTGATGAAATCCATGCTTATGACCTCCCACTTTGCATTTGGCACCCCCAATGGCTCTAAAGCACCCGGAATCCGAAGTTGCTCCGCCTTGGTCTGCTGACATAACTGGCAATCCCGAATATATGCAGCTATCTGCCTCTTCATTCCTGGCCAGAAGTAGCTACTTCGAATCTTGAAATATGTCTTCATGAAGCCAGCATGCCCCGCTATTGGGCTGTTATGTGTGTCATGAAGAATTAACTTCCTTACCCCCTCAAGATTCGGGCACACACAACTTATGCTTGTGGTACAACAAAGTTGCCTTCCTTTTTAAAATGCTTGAAGGCTTCCCCGCCCCTTGTCTCTGCTTCCGGCTTCCTTGGAGAGGCTTTCCCACACCTCCTTGAAGTCCACATCGGTTGGCAAGGACTCCTCAATCTTCTTGCCAAACTCACTGAAAAGAGTGGAAATCGCGATACAATGCGTCCTTGTGCGAAATGGCCTCCTAGAGAGGGCATCTCGCTACAACATTAAGCTTACCAGGCTTATATATAATATCAAAATCGTACTCCTCAAGGAATTCCATCCACCTCCTTTGCCTTAAGTTGAGGAGGGTGGGTGAAAAGATATTGAAGGCTCGTGATCGCGATCTAACCGAAACTTCCTTCCCAAAGAAATAATGCCTCCATATCCTCAATGCCCCGACAATGGCTAGGAGCTCCCCGATCATGGGTTGGGTAGCGTTGCTCGGCGTCGTTCATCTTCTTTGAGTCGTGGGCGACTACCCTTCCTTCTTGCATCAAGACGCCCCTGTTGCTATCTTGCTTGCATCTGTTGCTATCAACTTATCCTTACTGGATCCGGAGAACAAGCACCGGTGTTTGTTGTTAAGGCCTCTTTAAGCTTCTCAAAAGAAGCTTGGGCTTTCTCTAACCAATGGCTAGCCCAATCCTTAATCTTCTTGGCCTTAGTGAGGTCCGACAGGGGGGGCGCCACTTAGCAAAGTCCTTCACGAACTTTCGTAGTATCCCGCCAACCCGAGAAAGCTTCTTACTTCGCCACATTCCTTGGAGCTGGCCAATCAACTATTGCCTCAATCTTAGATGGATCTGTGGAGATTCCCTCGATGTTACTACATGCCCCAAGTACTCCACCCTACCTGTTGCAAAGTGGCACTTAGAGAGCTTCCCATACAACCGATGACGCCTCAATTTCTCCAACACTTTCCCCGAGATGCCGACAATGCTCTTCAAGGGACTTGTCAGATTAGGATGTCGTCGAAGAAGACAATAACAAACTCATCCAAGAAGTCTCAAAGATATCGCTCATGAGGCGATAAACGCTATGGGGCGCTCGACAATCCAAAGGGCATTATCAGAAACTCAAAATGACCGCACCACGCTCAAAGCGCCTCTTATGGATGTCCTCTTCTTTTATTCTTATCTGATGGTATCCTGATCTCAAATCAATCTTAGAGAATACCTTTGCTCCTTGTAACTGGTCCATTAGGTCATCCGCCCTTGGTAATGCATACTTATTCTTTATCGTCTGCTTGTTGAGCTGGCGATAGTCTATGCACATTCTTAAGCTCCCATCTTTCTTCTTGACAAAGAGTATAGGTGCTCCGAAAGGAGACACACTTGCTCTTATAAATCCAAGCTCGAGCAATTCCTGCAGCTGTTTCTTGAGCTCAGTCAATTCTGGAATGCTCATTCTATATGGCGCCTTACTGGTAGGCTTCTCGATCCGAGCCAAATGTGATCTCACATTCTACACCCCTATAAGGTGGCAGCTGCCGGATTTCATCCGGGAATACATCCTTGAACTCTGAAATAAGTCTTGCTATCTGCCTGGGCAAGTGATTCCCCTTTGGGTCACTTCCCTCCTGCTTGCCTGGCCCAACTGATTCCAACCTCAAGATGTAATCCACTTTATTCCTTTCTATACTCTTCCTTAGCTGCTTCAAAGAAATACACTGCATAGGAGAATGTAGCTTCTTACCTTTCACTATCAACTTGCTGCCGTCTGGTGCCGTCATGGTGACTTCATTCCGGTCGCAATCAATCATGGCTTTGGCTGGCTTCAAAAATTCCATCCCCACTATCAAATCATATCTTCCAATGTCCATGACTTCTGCTCCCATCGGCCACTTAGCCCCACTAAGGTCTATGTCAAAGGTGATCCTCCTCCCCTTAGTGTGCCGAATGGCGCCGTTGGCCATAGCTACTGGCCTTGGCTTAGACTTCAATACCTTATTCTTCATTAGAGCAGCCAATCTAGGAGATGCAAAATTATGAGAGCTACCTGTATCTATGAGGACTACATAAGGATTACTATCTATGATCCCATCAGCCGCGATGACAGTTTGGATGATTCTCTATCTCATCCGACTCAATGTTTGCACATATGTGACACTCACCATCTATGAAGTCGCGGGCCCTCCTCGCTGGTCATCGTCCTCGGCCCGCGTCCGCATTGGGGAGTCCCACCCAAGAGTTACGCCAAAGCCGACCGCATGACGAATGGACAATCATGTGTCCGGTGCCCTGGCTGGAAGCACCTGAAGCATAACTTCTTCTCGATGCATTCCTGTCTCTTTTCCTTCGGCAGACCGTCTAGGAGACGGCTTAAGAGCCGCCCCCCGATGCGTTTCCTTCGTGGCTTACGGTCCCCAAAAAGCTTTGCTCGACCCTTACCTTGCTGCTGACTCCTCGATGGTGTAGCCTGCTGATTGCTTACCCCGATATTGCCCCCGATCGCGCCCTCAACTCTTACCCCCGAAGGTTGATCGCTTCTCTGAGAGTTGCTTTGGTGCCTCCTCCAAACTTATAGCTTTATCTTGACTGCTTGGATCGACTTTGGGTTGATTGCTCTAACAAGCCTCTTGATATTGCTGTTCAACCCCTCAATGTAAGTATCCACGGCTTGCCTCTCTCGAGACTCGGGAACATTCAGCCGAGCCTCATAAATTCTTCGGTATACTTAGCCAATCGATAAGGTACCCTGATTCAACCTCAAAAAAACTCTTTGGATCTGTCTACTAGTATGAGACCTTGGTACATAGTGCTTACTTTAAAAGCCTTGCTAAAAGTCTTAAATCTACAATTGTTCCTCTTCAGCTTGTTAGACTTAGCATATCCCTTCCACCAGATCCTTGCCGGTCCAATGAGGTTAGCTGTAGCAACTTTCCCTATATCCTTGTCTTTCATTCCGTAAGAGTTACCAAATTCTTCCATTTCATCAAGCCATGCTTCAGCTTCCATACCTGATCTGTCTTTCCCTGAGAACTGGCCCAGCTTCCTTGTCTTCCATACATTGCTCATAGCACTATCCACCTTTTTCTGGTAATCATCTGTCTTTCTTGCCCTTTTTCTTGCCTTAGGTGTGCCAGAGTCACTATCGGAGCTAGAGCTGTCCTCACTGGAAGAGCTGTCTGATGAGCTGGAGCTAGATGATGATGGACTCCTGGTTCTCCTCTTCCTTCTCCTATCCCTGACATTCCCCTGGTTGCCCTCCCCTTCCTGCTGAGGAACTTCGTCACCACCCTGAAAACAAGGTGGAGGTGGGTGACCATCTTCCTGTGCATTCATGAGAGGTGTCGCCCAGTTGATGAGGTGTTGCATCTGATTCCTCATCTGCACCAACCTTGCGTTGACTGCCTCTGGTGACATATCCTGCTCGACATCTTCTTGTTCCCTGCCAAACAGATTCCTTGGTACCCAATTGCGTGGTCGGTGCTGATCTTGAGATCCTGCACTTGAGTTCCTTGCTGCAAGGATTGATCATTAATAGATGTTATTAGGTTAGGCAATGATCATTTTTGCTTACAATTAAATTGTTGTTAGGTACAAAAGAAATCATATGAAAATTTCTTTTACAAGTCAAAATCATTGTAATACATTAATTAGTATATAGAAATACATTTAATGGACATTTATGATAATACTTAAAAGGAGTTACAATGTACTTTAATTAAGTTAGCAAACAATTCTTCCATCAATGGCGTCGCTTGAAGAAGTTCTTAATTTTCTTGAATCCTGTGCCCTTGCCCATGTTCTGCAGGATTCTAGCCGCCGATCCCCCCTCCAATGCTCTTGCTACCTGTGGTGCTGGGAGTTCTGGTGCAGTTGCCGCCACTACTGACAAGTGCGCATCTCTGAGGTGGCCCCTTGCGAAGTCGAGGGCATGAAGGGCTACTGATCTTTTGAAGAGTATCACATGGTCCATTCCAAAATCTATCCTGGCATGGTGTCCAAACCCTGAGAGTGCTATGAGGAGCGCCACGGATTCTTCACCCCTTGGGCTGAATTCCTTGTGGAAGACTATCATCTGACCTTGACTAAGGGCCTGAAGGTAGTACCGAAAGTGATTTGCCCCCCGCTGCCCCCGTGCCTCCCCGTGACTCTTCCTTTGTGCCGCCACCAACACATCTAATGCAATCGATCTTCGTGATCCCTCCACATAGTTGTTGCGTTCTCCAAGTTGATGTTTGCTAGATGCTTCAAGCAGATATACGGAGCGCGACCGGTCGGCCGGAGCTTGGGCCTCTTCCCGCTTGTACAACCCGCTTTGGATTTCTTGAAATTCTTCTTAAGGATGATGGGTTCCTCGCTTTGAAACATGTACCTAATCTGTTGATACGCCTGGATGTCTGACATGGTTTCCCCTGCATAGGAGTGTCGCTCGGCTACCTCCCGTGGGATCTCTTGGTAGGAGTAGTCGATGAAGTCACTGCCCTGCTCTTGTGCTATGAGGCTTAGAAGCTCGTCGATCCTGAGGCCCTCCTCCTGACAGTAGGGAAGGTTGAGGATGTCGGTGGCGAATATGTACTCCTCGCCATCGATAATCACTGGGGTAAGGGCCGTAATACCTACTGGTGGCTCGAAGTCTCGCCTTAGAACTTCTTGTTGTCGAGCTATACGCCTCTCCATTCTCTCTGCCTCCCTCATCTCCCAACTTGGGTTCTCTTCCTCCTCCTCTTCATAGTCGTGTTTCGACCGCAACATAGGTGTTCCCGATGTGGAGCCGTAGTGTTAGTATCTTTGAGGTCTCGATCTCCTGAATGCTTATCTGTGCTGCTCGGGTGTCGAGTGGTGCCAAATCCAAGGGTTGGATTGATGGCTCCCCTGGTTGGTTAACTGCCCTATACTGCATGAACAATGCTAAGGCTGCTTGGCCTGAAAGATACCTATGCCTATGATGCTTACAGGTCATGTAGTCCGGCATGTTTCGGTTCTATCCCGCAGCTTGTTCTTGCCCCCCCGATCCCCACCTATGGCTTGAGCAAGAGAATCTAGAGAAACCCATTTCCCTCCCCTAGGTGGCAAGCTAACTTCCGAGGGCGTAATTTTGCGATCATATTGACACATGATGTCGGTGTAATAGGGGTTCCGTTAAGGTGGCATGAAGATCAAAGAGATGATCGAAGACATGAAAGGCTTGCTCAGCAGGGAGTTCACGGATGTGATTAGAGTCATTGTACCATCTAACAAAGCTTGATGGCGCCATTGAGCAGAGATGGCTATGAAAAATGGCTGCTGGATTTGAGCAAGGGGTTAGAAAATCGCCACAGGAGCTAGGAGCAGTTCTGATGGGGAGAAAATGACAAATGAGGGCCCTTTTTATAGACTAGGGGTGCCTCGGGTTTCGTGCACAAAGGTTCTTGATGGGGAAGACTCCAAATCTATGGCCCTGGGTGTCCAAATGAGCTACCATGACGTGCAATTCTAGACAAATCAAAGCAAAAAACACTACATGAGAGTTTGTTGGGTCAAAATTGGTCAATCTAGGCAAGATTGAGCGAAATCGGGTGGCGTCGCGAGAATTGGCTCTCCGTCGAGGACGCAGGGTGGTTTTTCGCGACGCGACCCGGTTTCGGGTCAATTTACTTTCTACAAGGGTTTTTAGGAAAATTAAACATCCTAACATGACTTTCAGCACGATTCTACCCTAACTAGCAACTTTTCTTACTTTAATTGGACATTTCTAGCATCAAAATGCCGAAATCGGGTGGCGTCGCGAGAAGTAGCCCTGCGTCGAGGGCGCAGACCCCATTTTCGCGACGCGACCCGGTTTCGCCAATTGGCAGTTTTTTGAACTAATTAAGCTAGGGTTTCTAACTAATTAATTTTTCCTTCAACAATACAATTTTAATGGTCAAACTTAAAGTGAAATTTGAGCTATTTAGACATAATTTCATACAAGAATTGAGGTCAATTTACAACAAAATTTTATATTTATAGGAGACTTTAATAATTACATTACTTTTAAACAAAAATGCATCCTCAAGGGTATTCCTTGCGGATGCGACGCGCCAAGTATATATCCTTGGGCATCAAGGTCACCCTCTTCGCGTGGATCGCGCAGAGGTTCCCTTCCTCAAACAACTGGGTGAGCTCGGCCTCAGCGGCTACTTGCAGCACCCGAGTTGTGAGCGACGTCACTCTGTAGTCGGTGACGAACTGCTGCATCACCTCCCGCATGAGTCGCTCAAAGGGTGCCTTCCTAATAAGGAGATTAGTGCACTGTTGAAAGTGTCTAATCTCCCGGAAGACACGGGAGTGTACCGAGTTAGGCCCATGGTGGGTCTTCTTCGGCTTCTCGGGCTGTGGCGGCGGTGGCTTGGGCTGGTTCTTTGGCGGCCGGCCTCCCTCCACGGTGCGCTGGACGTTCTGCCGGCAGTACCAATCATTATACCTTGTCCACCGACGAAGGTATTCTTGGTATGCCTTGAGGCGGCGTCGGTAGAGACGGTCCTCCTTCAAGGCGAAGGCCCGCTCGCCCGCCTTCTGCTTCTTTACCACCTTAGGTGGCTTGGGCCACACTGGGTAAGGTGGTCTCGGGTCCGCCCCTTGCCCCTGCTCATCTTCTTCCTCCTCCTCTCCTTCCACCTGCTCCTCCTCGCGCCGGGGAGGCTCCTCTATCACGACGGTTCGGCGGGGACCGTCGTTTCTTCTCTTCGTCCTCCGCTCTTCCCGCCGCAGCTCCTCCTCGCGCTCCCTCTTCCTCCTTGCGGCCCTCTCTTCAGGCCACTCCGCGACCTTCTCCTTACCTTTCTTCTTTGGGGCCGAAGGCCCCGCTTCGTCCACCTGCTGCTGGACCTGCTCCTCCTCCTGCTCCTCCACTTCGGTGTCTGTGGCCCCGAAGTGGCGAGATTCGTCGGTTCTTTGTGTTCCCGCCGACGAGGGGCTGCTCTCGGCATCGTGATACGACCCGTCGCTGCTGCTGCTGCTGGTAGGGGGAAGCTCCTCTTCCCCCTTCTTGGGCCGTAGGTGCTCTGGTATCTTCTTCACATGCCGCCCTGCTGCCTGCGCCATGGAGAGGGTAGGCCTAGGGCCAGTCTTCCTATAGGTTTGTTTGGTTCGAGCCATATTTAACGGTCTAGAAAACAGGTGGGGATAGGCTGGTCAAGAGAGAGAAGGTAGAGGAAAGTTTGGAGGGAAAAATGAGGTGTCAGAGATATTTAAAGAGGAGGGTCCCTGAGAATATTCTCCTACCATAATTACCCCTATTTATTAGCCCCCCTTATTAATTACAAGATATTTAGTGCTTATTTAATTATTAATATATATGTTAAATCCATATTAATTGATATTATACTTGAATTTCGAATTTTTCTAATGGTTCGAAGTGCAATCTATGAATTTGCGCCATTTTTCACCTGGGTCTCCGATTGGCATGATTCTTCGACCCATTTTAGGTGAAATTTGATGCAGATGCATGATTTTCACTCCCAATTTACTAGAAGGTGCGTTTGACTCACTAAAACCCTCGTCTAACACTTAACCTAAGTCCTGACCCACTACCTAGGAGAAAATTTTTCCCCCATTTTCGCGGTTCGATGGTGGAAATGTTTATTTCACACCCCTATAGGCCTGTTAGACTACTTCATGGTTATGGTCAGTGCTAGTTCTTGGTCAACCAAGAACATTGCTCTGATACCATTGTGACGCTCCCTGCTAAACATACGGCGCCCGGCCGTACACTTGGCAGGAAATCCCCCATCCGGCTCAGCAACCGCATGGGCCCTTCGTCTACCCCGCACTCTGAGGTGACTCTAGTGCGGGAAGGGAACACGAAGGTGTCTTGCGCGCCCTTCCCCTATGGGCTCCTATAACAGCGGAAGCGATAACACGTCAGAACTAGCATAAAACATATATAAATACTACCTCGGAGGGTAGTGCATCGCACATAAACCAATGCATAGATGATAATCACAAACCATAAAACAGGAGAGCTCCTACCCCGGCTCAGACTCGTAAGGAGGATGACTGACCGGCTAGGCCTCAAGATAGAGCAGACCGAGACATGGCAATGGCGAGGCTGGCATAGAACAATGGCTAGGGTTGACCACTCCATCCGCCCCTCCCATGCATACTTTGCGGATGGGCTAGATCAGGGGCTCGACAGGACTCTAGCCTTCCTGATCGCAATCCCATGGCATCACCCATCGGGACTACTCCGTGTTACATCTCCCTCGTCCGATGAGGCGGGAAGGGTTGCATCTCCCCTTCCTGGGTCTAGAGGTGCCGTGGGCGGCTAGAGAATCGCGTGGTGACACACGATTGCATGCCACCGAACCCCCCCCCAAAACGAGAGCCAAGCCAACACTTGCAGCTCCCAGAGGCGGGGCAACACCATTGCCCCAGGGAGGTGTCGGACCCATGCTCGCCCACACGGTGACCCACCATAAGCCTAGCCCACTATGGGATCCCCGAAGCCCCCCACTCGGCGGGGATCCTCCCTCCACTTTCCCTCTAGCCCGTTATCCGGTGCTGAGTCATAACATAGCCTCAATAGCCCGGTGGGCTCCTATGCACAAAGCCGCAACTAATAGGAACTAAGGGATCTACTCTAGGAGCATACTACATATGGCTCTAGGTCTCTACCCCCCTTCCCAATACAAGAGGAGCAAACATGATCAACCATCATCACATAATCATCATGAGAATAATCATAAGAAGAACATCTTAACCTAATCATACAACTAACTAATAGTTAGGGTTCCTTGATTAGGGTTCAAGATGTTGAATATGGGTTCTAGGATGGCTCTACTCTAGATACAAAATACTAGCACATCTGGATTGCTAATTCCAGATGAGCTATCACAACTACTATCCTACATACCTGCTCCTGATGCTCTCCCTCCAGATCCGGGCGCCTCCATAGTCTTCGACTCACAAGCTGCTGTTCCTCCTCCAAGAACGGGTCTACCCTGCTGGGGCTGCTGCACCAGCCTATGCCACAACGAACGATATTCGAAACGGGGTTTCGAACAAATAGGTGAGTCTCGGGGTGCTAGGGCTGGAAAAGAGGTCTAGGGTTAGGGTTTATGCCTATATAAGTTAGGTCCACCTAGGATGCCACGTGGCACCAATCGGGTGAGTCCTGTGTGGCGGTGCCCCAATAGGTTAAGGCCACGTGGATAATGGCTTAACCTATGGTTGGCTAAGCTATGAGAATAACTTAGCCATGCCCCCTAGTGCCACAATCTATGGTATACAAGGCTATGAAGATAGACTTGTATGGTGACGGATCCAGGAATATACGTATTTATGGCGTATATTCCCCTGGACCGTCACATTTATCCTCCTGGGATGAGCTGACCCATCATACCACCCCTCCTTCATGCAATCTTGCTCCTGCAAGTGGATTTTGGCTCTGATGGTGTTCATTCAACAGATGAATTTTGGTTGCAGTTTTTGGTTTGGGTCTTCTGTGACAGATACTTGCTATTTGGGCTCTGAGCCCCATTTTGTATGTTTTTAACTTACGATTAATAAAATCCTTCCTTTTCCTCAAAAAAAAAGTAAAATAAATAAAAAATAAAAAATAAAAAATGACTACGAGTGTGGTGGACATGAGCTACTTTGGCGCTTCTTGAAGGTCGGGTGGTCTTCTGGCCACGGAACTTGGTCCCCAGGGCAATGTCGACGTTCTGAGTCCATTGGCAGAGCCAAATCGCAGTTCCGGAGAGGGGAGGTCGCCTGTCGATCCCCAGGGCCTTGGGGAGAGGAAATTCGGGGCAAGAAGCTTCCGGGGGGATTTTAGGGTCCCCGCTCTGGCGTCAACACCCCTACTCCATGTCAAGACACGGTGCAAGGTCCCCGACGAATCTGACAAGGAGAGGGCCTCCGAAACGTAAACCCTATGGGTTGCCAGGTTCTAGAAGGGTTTGCGTTTTGGGGGCCGAGTTTTGGTCTCTTGTAGTTGGGACGTGGCCGAAAAGCTGCGGCCGAGAACGCGGAGCAAGGGAAATTGACATAACAGAGTTTGGGCCTGTCCTCCTCCCGATGTGGCAATTAGAAGTCGGGGGACGCTTTTGCAGTGGCAAGACATTCACAAATTCGTAATTAATGCATTGTACGAAAATAAATTCTGCAGCCCTTCCTGGCAACGCTCCCCCGGGGGGCCGCACGCTAACGGCCACCCTCCCGGAGCCCGGTTCCCCTATCCGACCGTTGGATCCTCCGTTCAGGGGCCCCTCTTCGGAAAGGCCCAAAAGATTCCAGATCAGTCCGGGAGAACTTGTCAAACCGCGGAGCGTCCTGAGGTCGACCTTGTAGAAACCGCAGTGTTTAGTCGTTCGGGCACCGGGGAGGCTCCAGAATGGCAAATTGACCTCGCCAAGTCGTTCGGAATGGCGAAATTACCCTAGGGAGCAAGTTACAAGGTCGGTTTTGCAAAAGAAAGAAACACTCACGCCCTCCACGACAGTATCCGGCATCCACATCCTAGGCCAATTGACTATGAATGTGGTGGACATGAGCTACTTTGACGCTTCTTGGAGGTCGGGTGGTCTTCTGGCCACGAAACTTGGTCCTCAGGGCAATGTCGACGTTCTAAGTCCATTGGCAGAGCCAAATCGCAGTTCCGGAGAGGGGAGGCCGCCCGTCGGTCCCCAGGGCCTTGGGGAGAGGAAATTCGGGGCAAGAAGCTTCCGGGGGGATTTTAGGGTCCCCGCTCTGGCGTCAACACCCCCACTCCACGTCAAGACACCGCACAAGGTCCCCGACGAATCTGACAAGGAGAGGGCCTCCGAAACGTAAACCCTGTGGGTTGTCAGGTTCTAGAAGGGTTTGCGTTTTGGGGGCCGAGTTTTGGTCTGTTGCAGTTGGGACGTGGCTGAGAAGCTTCCGCCGAGAACGCGGAGCAAGGGGAACTGACGGAACGGCTTTTGGGCATGTCCTCCTCCCGATGTGGCAATTAGAAGTCGTGGGGCGCTTTTGCAGTGGCAAGACATTCAAAAATTCGTAATTAATGCATTGTACGAAAATAAATTCTGATCTTTTGCCAACTGGATTCCTAATTCATCTCTAGCATACAGTCCAATTTTCGGAATTTTCGGAGAAGGTCTAGGTCAAAGGGTTAGCATTAGAACGGTCGGGGCAGCCCATTGCGGGGCAACCGAGCTGGCACCCTTCTCCAAGTCAAACGAGGCCAGGACTTATTCACTTATTTAGAACTTTTTGATAATTATAGGATAGATTACTCTCCTTTGATGTGAATTCTATTGACTTAATACCATAAAACTGATTAGCTGAGAGTTTGATTACCATTTGTATACCTTTAATAGAACTATAGGTTGTATACCAAGGCCCGAGCATGTATATCATTTAATTCACAATAAACCATAGATGCTAGCTATTAACCCTAACTCTTGGTCTTCAGATAACGAGGCTATCTATCGTCGAAATGCTGCAGCGTTTGTTGCATTAGATGCGGAATGAAAAGAGTTTTCTAATGATATATGGTTATGATGTATTTCAATATGGTCATATGCGTTAACCTTAAAAAAATATGATTTTTTGCTTATTTCTTGTACATTTATATCATGAAAGGTATATGAATGGGTTATCATTAGATAGATCTTGAGAAGTGTTTTTCAGCTCAACCCGAGCCAAACACCACCAAGTTGGCTGATATATGCATAAGCAAATTCAGTTCTTACATAGCACGCAATACCACCATATCCTCTATTTCTCTTTTTAGGAGCCCACGTTGAATGCATTAACGCAAAACCATATATATCAGGTAACCCTCGTTCTTCATGTTCACCTGTCTCAAGAAAAAATATTACATCCACATTCATTAAAATATCCATCATAGTAACTGCTTTATCTTGCGTTAACGTGTTGATATTCCAACATGCTAACCTGACGGTCGATATTTCCTATGCGGATGGAGTTACATCATTTGCTTCCTCTATAATAACCCGTCCTCTTCTCCAGAAAGCCTTCTGTCCACTTTTCTTGCATCCTTCAATTTCTGAAGCTCTTTTTTATGTTGCACATATTGATCTTTGGTAAGATCATCAGTTAGCCAAACTTTTTCTCCCTTTAACATGGCTCTTTTCTTAAGTATATGTATTTTGCAGTCTCTATTCACAAATTTGACAACAATATGCCTTGCTGTTCCTGTGATTTTGCCAACTCTAAAGGCTTCTACAATCCCGCTACTTGGTGAGTCTAGCCTTGCAGCAAATAAATCTTGTACCTTGGCCATCGTATCTTCGTTATGCCGAAAGACCCACAAGACGAATATTCAGTGCTCGATTACGCCTCTCCTGCTCCTCAATAAAATTATCAAGTTTTCGTTGAACCTCAGCCACATCTTCTCTATCTGTGATGACATCAAAACCATCATCATTATCGCTATCATCACTGTTCTCATCCTTGCTTTCTCTCTGCATTTCAAACGTCATTTGCTGCTTGAATTCATTAATTTCAGAGCGAAATTCCTTCTTGAATTTGTCCATTTCTTGTTGCAGCTGAACCATGTAAGTTTTCTGTAGGTTTTCCACAATAGTATTCATGGCAGATTGCATAGAGTCGTGGAGCGCTGTCATCAAATCCTTCTTCATATCATTCATCATTGTGGTCATCGAAGTTGCAATGGAAAGCTCTAAACTGTGCTGGAGAATAAATAATTTGTGCAAAAATCAACATGGGGGGGTTTAATCAAGGAAATAACACAAAATATCCCAACTCACATCCTACAATAAAGGTGGAACTCAGATTGTTTAACCTTTAAGAACATAATATGAATTTCCTTTTATCATACTAAAGTATAATGAATTTATTGATATAAACATTAATACTTTATTAAATGACAGATATTTCTCCCAATTTGCGGAAGTTCATACCAGGTTAGAGTAAAATTTAGAAATGCCCTTATTCAATCGTTACAATAATTGTCTATATATACAAACCTTAAGAAGAGAAGGTGATGAGTCAGACCCTAGAAAAGAAGTGTTTTAAAAGAAGGAGAGAAGTGAATAAGCAGAAGTTAATAAGCCAGACCATTTGTAATCACAACATTGCAAGCAAGTGAATCCCCTCATGACCTACAAAAAACATGCTCTAAATGTAATGTCAATACTTCTCACATCATTTGCCTCGCGTGGGATGTTAATCATTTGCATCTGCGAGCAAGTGGACCTCTCATAGCCTATTAAAGGCACAAGTTGTTACCACCACTCAACTTTTCACACATCCCAATTAAACTAAATACGAGAACTATTACATCCCTACTAATGCGCGACGATGCCGGGCAATCTATTAGTAAGGATCTTAGAAGTGAAATGATGGGCACACATTTACTAGGGTTAACGTGTGCCCTACGTTGCCAAACGCATAAATAGGAGCTAGAAGAATTGCATATGATTTCTAGGAAGAGGCATAAAGCTTAATTTACCAACTCCAAAGGAATACTCTTGCGTCTATAACAAATGCCTATAGGACCCATAGGGTACAACCTCTGTAGGATCTTTCTTGGGTATATTTCAAGGTTTTGAAGATTTATACAATGGGAATGAGGATCTCTGACCAACATTGAACAACTAGATGGATAAGTTGGTCAAACGATAACTTCAATCACCGGTGTGCCCGGCGTGCCGAATCTTCATGCTTCAGGAATTAACGTGTGCCCGGCGGATCACTAATCCTGAAGGACTAGTGATCTTGAAGCATGAAGTTAATTCCTTCTAGTGCAATGTCACAAACCAAAACACCAGGGGGGGCGGCACCAGTGTGGTGGATTACGTGCTGGTAGAGGAGCAAGGCCTGCACCTGATTACCCATTTTAGCGTCGGAACAAGCAGACGGTGTGACGTTCCAGTACAGTATACGCTCCCAGGACGTATATTGTACTGCCACGTCACGCGTACACGCCACCCCGACTGACGTGTACGCCAACGTGTAGCCAAGTGGGTAGCCCCTAGGGGGCAACTTGCTAAGAATGTGCATTAGTATTAATGTGCACATTTTCCAATGTACACATTAATGTGGGCACACATTTCCATGTGGCCACTTGATGCCAAGTGGGCCATACCCAAGTGTGCAATTAATGTGCACATTTTCCAATGTACACATTAATTGGGTGCACACATTTCCATGTGGGCACATTTGGCCACCTAGCCATTAAAGGCAAGTGGGCCCATTCCCAATTATCCCACATGCCAAAAGGGGATAATTGGAAACCCTAGTCACCCCCTTGTCTATTTAAGTAGGAGAACCCTAACTTGCCCATTTTCGTTTCTAGGGTTTTAGAGCTCTGTTTTGGCTGCCTCAAGAGCCAAAACCGCCTCCCGAACTGGCCCGCAGAGAACTGCATCATTAGTTTCCCTTGATTCGAGCATTTCAGCCGGGATGGTCGAAGTTCAGTATGGAGAAGAAAGCCCAAGGATTAGGTATTTAGTCAATTTAATAGCTTAAACCATCTTCTAGTCATTGAATCAAAGGGTTTAGCCTATTAAATTGCCCATAGCAACCCTCCGGATCTCTAGATAGCGGACTCTAACTAAAGAACCTAACTCTATGATATAGATTAGATCTTGTTCTTTAGTTCTTCCGTGATGTATATGGATGATGTATCTCTATGAACTCCTTGTATTGGGAAGGGGGTAGAGACCTAAAGCTTTGTAGTGATGCTCCTAGAGTAGCCTCTTTAGCACAATTGTAGATTCGGCCCAGCACACAAGAGCCACACCGGGATGTGGGTGAAGGGGCCGGCCCGGGCCGAGAAGGAGGTTCATGTCCCGACTCTTGAGCGATCCCTCCGGTGTGTAAAGCCTACCGGGGATCATTGTGACTAGGTCCAATGGCTTGCCCTTTGCGTGTGGGCAAGGCATGGGCTCGACACCCGTGAAGTGGTGTTCACTTTCCGGTGGGTTCGGTCGAATACGGCAAAGGCCCTCTAGTCACCTTGAGTCGGCATGTAGATCTCTCGGAGGGAGTGATCCCTACCGCCCCATCGGGCCCCGGGAGGATGAGCCCGAGAGTAGCCCTTTTGGCTATGCATCCGTGAGGGCTACGGTCGGGTCCCCGACACTTTTCGCACCACTCGCAAAGTGTGCACAGGGAGGGGCGGATGGAGTGGACAACCCTAAGCCATGTTCATATGCCCGCCCAAATCCATTGCCATGAATTCATGCGCAATGAACTCACGAGACCCAAGCCGTCAGTCATCCCTTTGAGTCTGAGCCTTGGGTAGGATTCCCTATGTGATGTGCTGATCTTTGTCTATGCAGATATGTGGAGGACCATCCTTCGTGATGGTCATATGATGTTGATGTATGTGCTACTGACATGTATGTTTACGCTTCCGCAGCTAGGTAGGCCCTGAGGGAGACGGGGTGCAATGACCCTTCCACTCTTCCCACTGGAACCCGTCACGGTTGCAGTGTCATGTGGAGGGCCCTGTATTAGCATGGAGCTGGTATGGGGGATGAACTCCTGTTTGTATACGGTGAGTGCACCGTATATGAGTAGGGGACGTCACAGTGGTATCAGAGCAATGTTCTTGGAGACCAAGAGCAAAGCACTGACCATGCTCCCAGTAGTACTAACTTGATAGGATCCTCAAACCTCGAGAAATGGGAAATTTTTTCTCATTTTTGTAGTATATGCTAAGCTAGCAAACCTCGAGAAATGGGAAATTTTTTCTCATTTTTGTAGTATATGCTAAGCTAGCAACAGTTAAAGTGAATTAGTAGCAGTTAAAGTGAATTAATAGCAGTTAAAGAAGCAGTTAAAGTGAATTAGTAGCAGTTAAAGAAAAAAATTAGTGAGCCAAATAGAATGGTCTCACACGTCGCGCCAGAGCCGATTTCTAAAATGTAGAAAGCCAAATAGGATGGTCTCAAAAATTAGTGAGCCAAATAGGATGGTCTCACACGTCGCGCCAGAGCCGATTTCTAAAATGTAGAAAGCCAAATAGGATGGTCTCACACGTCGCGCCAGAGCCGATTTCTAAAATGTAGAAACCGATTTCTAAAATGTAGAAACCGATTTCTAAAATGTAGAGCCGATTTCTAAAATGTAAAATCTAGCTTTTGTTTTAGTCAAATTGGAGCTTTTGAGCAAAATTGAGACGATGTCTCACACGTCGCGCCAGGACAGATTTCTAGATTTTAGGAATCGGGCTGGGCGCAACGTGTGAGACCATGCCCAAAAATGCCCAAAACAGCTCCAAATCGACCAAGTAAGGGGTCAATTCTGCCTAACTCGATGAGTTTAGTGGAATTACAGCCTTAGATCACTTAAATTGAGTAAGCCTAGCCCAATTAGGACCCATGTCTCACACGTCGCGCCAGGACAGATTTCTACATTCTCAAAATCGGTCTGGGCGCAACGTGTGAGACCTCCAAATTTTGAACCTCCATAACTTGAGCTACAGAGCTCCAAAGCGCCTGAAATTTGTTGCGTTAGGACCGTTAGACAGCCTAGAATCCATTTATGACCTCAAATTAGGATAGAAATGTCAAAACCCAGCTCAAATGACCAAAATTGCTCAAACCCTTGAATTGCTTTCCCAAACTGTAGTTTGTTTGTAGATAGAAGCATACCCCATTAGTAGCTCGCAAGTACTGCTCTCGGCTCGAAGCTGATGCCTTACTCCTAGGTAGAAGTGCTCAGGAACACCCCTTTGTTATAGTCATCTAGACCTTAGCATAGCAACCCAAGTCCAACTGTTGGTACACCACCTCTGCTCGAGCCAAAGGCATAAACCTTGACCTAATTCTGTGTCCTTCTAATAGAGTTTGACTTATATAGCCGCCACATTGACACTCCCTATTGCCAGGATACCTAGAAAGGAGCTAGAGCCTAGAGCTGCCCAAGTCATTCCATGTGTAGAGATTGGACCCCCCCAAACCAACTTTGCTAGGACCTTAGAGTATACCTCAAACACCATGAGGGCTTTGCAAAACAACCCTCATGTCATGCCATACCACACGTCCTAATGTCCATAGACTTGTAGATTATAGATATGTCTCTAGTAATGCCGCTCGCTCGAGCCATCTTGCTTGCTTATAGAGCCCAGAATATTGTAGGAGAGCCCTTCAAGTAGACTCTTAGACTCTAGGATACACGAGCGTTGCTTTCGAAGGACGGGGCCAGAGCCACAGACGAGCTAAGGGCGCAACTTCTTGAAGACATCAAGGTCCCAGCCAATGCACAAACAGATAAGGAGAGGAAACCGAAAAGGCAGACCCAAGAGGGGGAAGCACAACGACAAACACCTCAACCGACAAACGAGTAGAACAGGACACCACCGACCTATCATCAATCTCCATCAAATGGGAAGAATATTGGTAACCAACGGCACCAAGAATGTTCTAGATGTCAACCTCCCGGCTACCACGTCCACGAGCTCACATCAGAAAGAGGATCTCAACGCCTTCACCAACTCGACGCACATGAGTTTCAAATGGAAGAACGAGAGACAACAAAATACAGTGCACAGAAGATGTTAGGCATCGATGTCGGCGTTAGCATCACGAGCTAGGGCGAGGGGCATAATCTTCCGTCGAGGGAGACAACTCATGGCGACCACGAGGGCGTATAGAAACCGGAGGGAAGATCACCCGCGACCTTGCAGCCCAGCAGCTCAAGCGCAACGTCAACAAAAGGAGTAACCAAGCTAGGCAACCACAAAGCACCTAAGGCTGACCAAGATGAGCCTCCAGCTCCCTTGCACCAGCAGGAGAACTTTCATCGGTTCCAAAAAGGTAGGAGACCATGAGAGGGAGGAGACGCATATCAAGGAACATTTCCGACTCGAAGGCCTCAGATCGGCACTAGGGGCAAGACCAAGGGGAGAATATTCTGCTCAAAACAGAATTCGGACCCGGGAACACCTAGAAACCAAAGGAAGGACGGCTTTACTACGTCAGCCAAGGAGTGCAGACTCGAATGGTTAGGACCCAAAGGACGGAGGAGACGACCTAGCCAGCAGGTACAAATCACGCAAAGGCGACCAGAAGGAGCTATGATAGGGCAATGGAGATGACCACACTTCCGAACCACGGGGAGAGCCACCTCGAATGAAGCAAAGCAAGCAACAGGAGTCGCTTTCGAAAATTCAACTGCGGGGGATTGACAATGCACGCCTCTCGACCCACGATCTCGAGCTTGAAGACATTCAAGAATGCCCGACTGCAACAGCCAGGTGACCCTACTCAAGCTCGATCAATGGCACCGCAATCAGCAATCTTGCAACAACACACCGCATGTAGGGACGTGAGCGGTTACCGCATTCCTCGCGACGAACATACACAACAAGGAGGAGCATCTTTTTCAAGGGATCACATCGACGAACACTTCGTTCTAGCAGCGAGGTGATCAGCTCGGATCAGACATAAAGCTCAACAATAGTAGCAGCATCTCAAGGAATCCCGGAGTCAACCAGAACAAAGAAGATGCAGCAAAACCGAAGGATCAAACGCGATCGAGGAAGGGAAACCTAAAGGAGTATAAATAATTAGGTAGATCTTCGTAGTTGTTTTGTAAAAGTGGATGAATTAAAATCCCAATGTAAATGCGTATATGTCTATTGTATATCTAGGGTGTCCACATATATAGTGGAGAAACATGAGTTTAGAGTCATGTTTTACGGATTTAGCGCTTAGATCAAGAAGCTCCTTCACTTCGACTACCAAAGGAGGAAGCAAGGAGGCACAACTATAGCCCAAGATCAAAATGGAAGAGCAACTACGAGGGAGAAACGACTAGAGGCCAAGCAAACCTTCAACTCCAAACACTTCGGGAAATGCCCTCAAGCAGAAGACTGCTCGGCCACCCAATGTTAGAATAAGAGACAACACCGATCATGTCAAGATCATCAACGCGGCACCAGGACATCGTCAGGGCGCAACACTACCTCTTGTAGCAGTGGCAGCACTTGACGAACTTATGACATGAGTGGCCTCAACAATGGAAGGAGGAACACCCCGACATCAACGAGCCAACTAAGAAGGCAACATCTCGACGACCATAATTCCAACTTGTGGTAATATAGGGGGATGTGCTATGACACGTGTATTAGATGGAGATGCACTTACGAAAGGCACCGCGACGAGGAGATATGCCCCCAACAACTAGGTGATGGCTTCGTCAGGTACTCCTACCAGTAATTAGAAGAGAAGAAGCCGACCATATCTCTGACATGTGGCACGTCAAACGTCCAAGGTAGAAGCATTCGACGCCTTAACGACAAGGATAGCAACTGAAGCACCTTCGGCGAAAAGAGAGTTCAAAATAATAGCCAGGCTATTCAACGACAAGAGTATATCTAAGGCAGGTACTTCTTCAACGCAAGGGTCAAGCTGCGCAGAGATAAGGATCCATCATCCCGACAACGGAGCCATCAGGGAGGAGAGTCATGATGCCTTACTTGCCAAAGAGACCGACATGCATAGAAGGACAAAGGTCAGGAACTGAAAGATGGAGAAGTGCTAGCAACCGACTTCTTCCACGAGCTTCCCAGAGGCAACAGGAGGATCAAAACGGACGAGCACAATAAAGCCACCGGAAGGTACCTCAAGACAAGAAGACGGCATAGTGGAACGTGACAACGTCCAAGCCATGTGATCGAGGGGATCGAACAAGGAAGTTTGGAAGCTCGATGGAGAAGCAACTAGGCGAGGCGAGCCGACGACTTGCACGGGACTTGCATGCAACGTGGTGAACCCAAGGACGGATGATTCAAAGAACAACTGCAGAAGAGAACAACTCCAGAGGAGTATAGCCAAAGGAATCGCGCTTAGCCTCAAGAGACGCCTCCAAATAGCTTCAAGTATCATGAAGGGGGGAACAATTACCGCCCGAGAACAGGATCAGGAAGCAGACCGAAATGCCGAAGCATCAACGACCAGCACATTTTTAGTTAGAATGTGATGCAAAGCGTGTTGTACCGTAGCCGACAAACATCGGAGGGCCCAAGTATATCAACAAGTTACCCCGGAGTACGAACTGACGTACAAATAGGATCGTCAACACCATTGCACCGGGAGGAACACCGATGACATTGCCAAGGAGTAGGTGTGCAACTCGAAGGGAGGCACAAGGGGGACCTAATAGCTCTAGTAGTAATTGTAATTATGTAAGCTATATGTTTTGCATGTATAGTCCCCTTGTTATTCCTTCCCTCCCATAGCATAACAGATCAAAGGAAGAGATGTCATGCAAGTTGCAGGGGTGAAGCAATCAACATCGTCAACACTCTTCGGGCAACACGATAACGACAAGAGGACTCGACGTATGAGACATCGATGGAGTCGAAGAAACAATATCGGATACAGAGTCGTCCTTTAGCTGCCAAGATAAAGAGTTCAAGATGAAAGATCTTTTTCAAGGACGCCACCTTCAGGCTTTGAAAAGCGGCATGGAAGATTTCAAGTGATCAACTACACCATCAAGCCACCAGCAATGAGAGGCTTCTAGCGAACAAAGTCAACCTCTACTTCAAAGAGCATCCACCGTCAAGGAGACTGAAGTATCGAGCGACTCGGAAGAACGTTACCTTGCTCCTTCAAGCAGGCAACGAGTGGATGAGCTTCTAGCAAGCTCAAGCATCTAAGGCCATGGGGCCTAGTAGGCTAAATGTATGGATGGTAACATCCATATTGGGATTAGAAGGCATTTCCAAATATTCTCGTTGAAGGGATTGCCCAAGATTGGGCTAAGCGTCAAGGATTGGGAAGGAAATGCATAGGAGTAACTAAAATTATACACCATTGTTAACAGACATCCAACATATTGAAACCACTTGGTGAGATTGATCTCCTCGCTAAGAAGGAATCATTACTAGGATAATTGTTGACCATGTATAAATCTAGTATCTCCTAAAGAATAATCCAACTGAAAGAAAAGAAGTAATCTAACAAGTCCGGCCAACTTGTTACGATGACATCAATTCGATTGGTAGGAATATTCCAAGAGTTTAAATAACTAAGAAAGGGGGAATCTCTAGAATAATAAAAGAATAGTACATGCAAGGTACATCTAAAATAAGAATTATAGTAATCAAATAGTCTTTTGAGACAAAAGGAATTGTCGTCATGACAAAACCTTCTGGTTTAGAATCGTTCTAGCTAAGTAGGTAACCCGTAACTATATTGAAATAAATGATAACATAATATGTGCATCCATCTTAGATGGTTATATATGTTAGCTAAGGCTAGTAAATTAATGTGCTAAGTAAGAAGCATATAACCTCTTAAGGGGAGAGAATAGATATGACGTTGTGTACAACGTCGTTGAAGGGGTGCAGGACCATTTTCCTTTCGAAGAAAGTGGGAGGGCTCAATCTTATGATTGAACGTACTTGCACCGAATTGACCGACCCGTAGAATAGAGTTCTTTCCGGCAATGGCCGAAGCGAATAGAGCGTAAGATAGATAGATAGATAGCTCGGGGGAGGCCTTCAACGTCTTGAGGCCCCGGCGTAGTAGTGAACTACACCAACGAAGTGGAGCAAAACTAGTGGGAGCAATGAGCGACCAAGTCACCTCCAAACTACTCGGCCGCCCGGCTCAATGAGTGGATCGCGTTTTAGCCTTAGGTAAGGTATGCATGTATTATAAGCCTTAATGTGTCTTATTGATAAGTTAAATATAGACCCTAATAAGCGCATAGAAATTGTTGTGCGTATATATGTATCATAGGGAAATAAGTTAAATAACAACGATAATGTGAAGTAGCATGTTAATTAATCCTTCACAAGGATGCAATTCCTTCAAGGATAGCTATAGGTCCTTATAAATATAAATAGAAAATAGAATTGGATATACTTAAGTGCATCTTAGGGATATACTTCCAAAGGGTAATCACGGGACCAAGGAAGAGAATAAGAAGCACATCTAATTCTTGTGTATGATAATTAAAACCACATCTATAATACAATAGGTCTAAATCAGGGTTATTGTTTAAATAATCGCGATCTAAAAGTCGTTAAATATTGCAAAGCTTAGAGTAAATTTAATTGTACTATCGGAAGTAATGTATCCAATACTATGATAATGTTAATTCATAAATATTACCTTAGGGTAATTATGTTAATCACATGCATTAAAGGAGCCAGAAAAAAAAATTGGCTCAGCCATGTCGATTTGTGTTTAGATTAGTTTCATGTGTAGTTAAGATTAATCTACGCATGCAACCTATGCTTGGTATGGATTGCATGCGTTGTTACCGATGATGAGACCACTACGGTGATCTCTAGGGCGTGGTGTAATGTCAATGTAGGCATGTGTGACGTCCCTTACTCGTATACGGTGCACTCACCGTATACAACCAGGAGTTCATCCCCCATACCAGCTCCGTGCCAATACAGGGCCCTCCACATGACACTGCAACCGTAACGGGTTCCAGTGGGAAGAGTGGAAGGGTCATTGCACCCCGTCTCCCTCAGGGCCTACCTAGCTGCGGAAGCGTAAACATACATGTCAGTAGCACATACATCAACATCATATGACCATCGCGAAGGATGGTCCTCCACATATCTGCATAGACAACGATCAGCACATCACATAGGGAATCCTACCGGGGGCTCGGATACGGGGATGGGTGACAAGCTTGGGTCTCGAGTTCATTGCGCATGCAAATTCATGGCAATAGATTTGGGCGGCATAAGAACATGGCCTAGGGTTGTCCACTCCATCCGCCCCTCTGTGCACACTTTGCGAGTAGGTTGAAAAGTGTTGGGACACGGCCCAGTGGCCCGGGAGGCATAGCCAAGGGGCTATATCACGGGTTACATCTCCCGGTTCGATGGGGCGGTGTAGGGATCTCTCCCTCCGAGAGATCTACAATCTTGACTCAAGGTGACTAGAGGGCCTTTGCCGTATTCGACTTGAACTCAATGGAAGGTCATATTCACCACCTCACGAGTGTCGAGTCCATGCCTTGCCCACACGCAGTGGCAAGCCATTAGACCTAGTCACAGTGACCCCCGGCAGTCTTTACACACCAGAGGGGTCGTTCAAGAATCAGAACATGAACCTCCTTATAAGCCAGTCTGGCCCCTTCACCCACAACCAGGTGTGGCTCTTGTGCACAGGCCGCATCTATAGTGTGCTAGAGAGGCTAATCTAGGAGCATCTACTACCAAGCTTTAGGTCTCTACCCCCCTTCCCAATACAAGGAGTTCACAGAGATACATCATCCATATACATCACAGAAGAACTAAAGAACAAGATCTAATCTATATCATAGAGTTAGGTTCTTTAGTTAGAATCTGCTATCTAGAGTTCTAGAGGGCTGCTATGAGCAATCTAATAGGCTAAACCTACTGATTCAATGCCTGAAATAGGGTTTAAACTATCTAATTGGCCAAATACCTGATCCTTGAGGGGCTCCTCCTGACCTGAGCTCGACCATCCTGCTGAAACGCTCGAATCTAGAGAAACTAAGGTTGCAATTCTCCCAGTCAGAGTCTGGGATGCGGTTTTGGCTGTTGAGGCAGCCAAAACAGAGTTCTGAAACCCTAGAATCGAAAATTAGGTTAGTTAGGGTTTCCAACTCTATATAGACAAGGGGGTGGCTAGGGTTTCCAATTATCCCCTTTTGGCATGTGGGATAATTGGTAATGGGCCCACTTGCCTTTAAGGGCTAGGTGGCCAAATGTGCCCACATGGAAATGTGTGCACCCAAATGTGCTCACATGGAAATGTGTGCACATTAATGAATGTGTACATTGGAAAATGTGCACCTTAATTGCTCCTATGGGTATGGCCCACTTGGCATCAAGTGGCCACATGGAAATGTGTGCCCACATTAATGTGTACATTGGAAAATGTGCACATTAATGCTAATCACACATTCTTAGCAAGTTGCCCTAGGAACACTAATATCGTTGGCGTACCGTCAATGCGGTGGCGTCTGGCGTGATAACGGTACAATATATACGTCCTGGGGCGTATGCTGTTGCTGGAGCGATCACATTCTACAACGAAGTGATGCTGTCCCGCGTAGTTCTCCCCACCTTGGAATCTTCCTAACCTGCACAATCAACCTGATGCATACGATGTATACTCATAATACTTGCACATTTATTCTAAAATTGCCTCAAGGTAATATTTTTTATGACATTATTACATCATTATATTATGAAATAACTTATCAGTGCGACATTACTAAACAGATTGCTCCAAACTTCATAGCATTACGATTAAGTTTATCCAAATTTAAAATTAACGTTCGGTGCCATGATTCCTTGCAACACATTCAACAAAATTTGTGTTACAGATCTTCGCCAACTCCGACCTCTGCTGCCCCTCCAGGCGCTCTACTGGCCACCAGGTCACTACGTTAGTACCATTTAGTATTAATTAAAATTTTTACAGTTATATAGGTGACCACCTATCTACCATGGATGCATGGCTAATCTCCGGCGTGATTTTTGTAATAATTAATAATAGGTAGTGTAGAGCACCAGAGGCCAATGGGGAAAGCTCGGGAGGTGGGAGGTCGAACTACTTCGAACTTACAACACAAATTTTGTTATATAATGTGTTGCAAAGGGATGAAGAATTACCTTAGAAATTATGAAATTTGTATGAAATTGATAAGCTTTGATAAACTTAAATGTTGTATTAGTAAGGTTAATAATTACCTTGCGTGGATTTAAGTTATGATGTGATAAGTTAATAGGATATACGAATAGTAATGTCTTGACATTACCTTAGGTAATTCTAATAATTAAGATAGTAAGTATGTAATTATAGATGTTATACAAAAATTATTAATGCGAGGATTGCAAGGTGCGACGCAACACAAATTTTGTTGATGTTGCAGGAATGAAAACCACCTTAAATAATAATTAATAATATAAGTGCTAAATTGTGATAAACTAAATATTTGTGATAATAGAAACTAATAAGTACCTTATTTTATTTAAATTCTACCGATTGACAACTTATTTAAATAATAATGTAATGGCGTAATAATAAGTTAAAAATATTATCTTAAAATTAATCGTAATAAATGTGTAAATATTATAGTAGTATATATTATATCGAGGTTGATTCACGGGTTGAAGATTTCCAAGGTGAGGAACCACGATCACCCGCGGACGTATCATTTCAAGGTAGGGAGAATGTGGCCGGCCACGATTATAAACCGGGGCGTATATTGTCTTTGCCCGTCACGTACACGCCACCCACAATGGCGGTATGCGCTTAGCGTGTAGCCAAGTGGGTGGCCAAGCAATTACGTAATGGG